>QRDG01000527.1:246086-415716 GCA_012064385.1 Puccinellia tenuiflora
AGCAAGGCACGAAGCTAGGCGATTCAGAATCGGGTCCTATATGTTTTTTGAATTATAGATTTTTTTCCATTCGATTGTGCTATCAAAATTCCAATCGATTGAATTCGCTAAGTCGCAATTTTATAGGAACCTGAACATCCACTCCAGCCTCTTTTTATGACCCGATCGTGCAAGAGCGAGACCCTTTTGGCATTGCTTAACTGATGATTATTCCGACAGCTTTACCTAATTTTGAAATACTGTGTTCCCAACTTCCCATCGAATTCATGTGTTTTACTATTCCTGCATTTCTCAATATCGTGATCCAAAGAGACCCTTGACAATCTTCACCAAATAATCCGTAACACCGAATTGAAATTACACAAATATTGAGGGTCAATTTCGACCTTGGTCTACATGAAGATCCATCAGACCATCACTTAGCTACTTACTTGCAAATAAATCCGAATGGAAACTTTATATTTGGCATCAAACATGTGCAACCTTAACAAGTCACTTTTAGAAAGAAGGCTTTCTCCCAACTTTAAACTAATAAAAAACTCAAACGGCCAACGGTGTAACTAAACCAATGCTTGGTTACATGCCTGCATATAAGTACAACCGTGTCAGGAAATTATTACATCCAGTCAACGAGATTTGATAGTTGCATTATTCATAAAAATGAAGAGTTCGTGCCATAAAATTGTGGAAAACAGGGGAAAAAATAAACACAAGTCCGAAAAGTACAGAAGAAGAATACATGCATCTTTTTCGTTCATAAGTGATCATTACTCTGAGATTAGTTCTCTAAAACAGATTGGGTTTTAGCTCACATTGCAGAAGGGCAAAACCTGTTGAGACACCATGACCAAAATTTTAAAAGTCGTTCTCGCACAGACACCCAAACTCACCTCTAATAAACATCTTGAAAGGGACGGTTCCATTGGAATAATAACAGCACTAACAACAACCAAAACAAACAACAAAGATGCGAACACCGCTAGGCACAACACAAGGAATAATCCAAGACGTCATTTGTCCCTGACACTATGTATGCAAAGACATGTCAAAACTATTAACAAGAACAATACATAGTTTCTTCGTTGTGACACGTCACCAAAATGGATAAGCACATTAAACACATCAGTATGCAGCGTCATGATGGGATAATGACCTGACCCTACGTTGCTCTGGAGTATAGAATGTGCTCTTGACAGTAGTTTATCTGCAACTGCGGGATCCAAGCAATGATGCAGCCACGGACCAAAACCAAAAGACCATGCCACTAAAGTGGCTTATCACACACCAATCACATGTTTAAAGGGCACTCAGTATGATTATTACAGATAGCCTGATGCTGAGGCTATCGTCTTTGCCGACTGCATCTTGCATGGATGGCTCTGTTGAAACCTTGGATCAGAGATATGATTAGCCAGAGTGGTCAAACTAACACCCATGGTTAGGTCTAAAGGAGATTTGGTTATTCTATGGAAGCACCAGGTACTGCAATCATTATCCACTACATATCTTTATGGAAATAATAATATCTAACAATACCTATATTAAAAAACTTATTAGTCAGCACATATGGCTTTGCTGTAAGAGGGGTTTGCTTAGTTGTAAAATGTACAGAATAACAAGTGTATTAATCTGGATTAGTATATACGTGGGTCTTGAACTACTAAATGCAACTTGGTTCAACACTCAAGAGCAGAGGTCGGCATGCAATTTTGGGTAGCAGCCGTCAGATGTGAACATGGCAGCTAGGTGAGGTCCCTTTCATAGTGGCCTTAATCAAAAGGGTATTTCTACAGTTCTCGCGGGGAGACAGAGATACTATTGGGTTTGAATAGCAGTACTGCTTAACTGTGAGCACGAAGTTTGAAACAAAACAGAGTCAGAATAGGCTTATTGGTGGATCTAGGGCAGAAGGAAGTGTAGCTTACCCAACTTAACTGTACTTCCTGCAGACCTGCAACATGTGCGAATGCAGAAGCAGGCTCGATTGATGCTTGACCGTTTCTTATACTGTAGTATATGACCGACATGAGTACTTGTGCCAATAGTTTAAACAACAGGTGAACCATAGTTTTTCTATTAGAAAATAGCATAATTACAGGTGAACAACAGTTATGCTCAATGTAGCAAAGGGTGGCTTTAATAGCCTTGTTGTCCTCGTACAGTCTCTTCCCTGTATTACGTAATTACATACTATAGGATATGCATAACTTCGCAGGAAAAGGCACCGGCTAAATTTTATGGGATGCTCAGCGGAGCATCTGATCTAATGATCTTCATTGAGAAACGGAAGGTAAATATTAGCTTCCTAGTTCAGAGTTCAAGCAACCCAGAAAGAAATCGACTGGTTCAAAAAGAACACAAAATGCAATGAGGGAGTAACTTGTCTGTCTTGCCAAAACATGGAATCAATCTATCCCAGATAAATTATGCAAAATATAATGACTAGATTGTACATAAGTTATGTAACACACTTGACTGAAGACAAGGTCAATGTCCAGCCACAGCGGAGAGCTCCCTCACATGCATAGCACCCCGCTTGCACTTATTTCCATGGTTTGTGCAAAAAGAATATCCCGAGGCGCTACGTTTAGACCTGACAAGAATTATATGCTAGCGCAACGACAATTTACACTAAGCTCTTTGCCTTCCCAGGATTCAGCTAATATTGGCAAGAAAATGCACTACAGTGAACAAAGGTGCATGTACATGCCAAAAAATGACAACCATCAGAGCAGGTAAGATCCCTTCGATCCAAGTTAACGACCATCCAAAAAATTGGTACGGTACCCTACATTTTACTATTGCTCACACTTCATACATATCCTAATTCTAAATTGATTCATGGAAATTTTTAATTTATATTGACATGCACTATATGCATAGGCACATAGCTTTTCCTTTTTTTTTTAGTTTTTGAGAAGATAAGTTTAAACTTACTGAGTATCCTGAGTTCATTCAGAAAATTGGCGCCCTTTTGTCTTGCTCCCAGTGCAACTAATAATATTCAAGACTTCATACAGAAGATCATCTCGAATTACACCGGCATGGGTTAGTGAGAGTTAAAGGCTGGAAAAGCTAGTTGGAAATACATCTGATTCGTCACTGATTCCCTTGTTTCAGTATTCCTGCTTGAATAAGAGAGAGAACATATACCAGTCACCAATAATATTCACCTCAGAATGCAAATGAAAACTGGACATGGAAATGTGGCCCAGCAGAACTATTTGATGATCAATTCCATACAATGAAGCACTGCCGACTCCAGGGAAACAGTTAACATGTCTATACACAAGTGATGACTATTAATGATGCGAAACCAACACTCCAAATATGCAAAGGAACTTCAAATAGTCTCGGTGTAAGAACATAACCCAACTAAAACACAGGTCCAATTATTGGATCCCTTTAATGTGTTATTATTGAACCAAAGGTCCTACATGCTGCATAGTACAGAAAGGGCACGTTGATCATCACATAAATCAACGATAGCTCATGGTGCAGTTTGAGAGAATATCGTAAGGCACCCCTTGCTTGCAGGCCACCGACCAATCATGTTCAGAGGTCCACCAGATTACCTAGTACGCTAGTACTTACTTGCCAACCTAGAGGATTTTTTCCACGGACGATCCTACCAGATCTTTGGAATGAAAAACGGCATTACAAATGTTCACCGATAATTATCTTTTATGAAAGTGTTTCCCTCAGTTACCTGTTAGAACATTGTCGAATATATGTACAAGTTGTGTTGTAATTGGACATGCATTAGTGTAGCGTTGGATTATGAGTCGACCACATGTAACCCGGTCCTGATATATAAATGCACGGTGGAGTAGGCAAAAGAGGCTAGACAAAAGCAGGTGGACTAGATTGTTTGTCCTCGTATGATCGACGTCCGTCTCATATTTCTAACAAGTGGTATCAGACCAAGGTTTTAGAGGTCGGGATATATTGATCTAGAGGGAGACGACGAAGATCGACGGCGGACGATAGTAGGTACAATAACCTCTGAAATTTGAACCTTATTTGGTCTAATTACCAGAATTTTTTTGCAAAGAGAGTAGTGTTTGTTGGGGTTATGCCGAACAGGTACCCTCACGGATATGAAGCTAAGCCATGATACCAGGGTGGCCCATAGTGGTGATAAGCCGAATTCCGGCTTATCCGGCGGCCCAGTATGATGAAGCGCAGGAAGCCCATCCGGCTAAGGAAGGTTCCAGAATGTAGCTGGGATTGCGGAAGACTTAGCCCACAAGACAAAGCCCAAGCCGGATTAGTTTAGGACTCTGACTTAGTCGGTAGGTTTTTTCCTGTAAGCCCTAGGCCGGACGCCTTTATAAGCCGGCCTATGGGACGCCTTAGGGCACGAACAATCTCCACCTCAATCCACTGTAACTTGGCGATATTGCCATATAGTGAATTATAGCAGCACGTAGGATCTCGCCACCGACGTGGGATCAGAAGCTGGGTAAACTCGTGTCCATGGAGCCGGAATCACCAACTCCAAAACCCCTCTCTCTACCTAGCTCGATGGCACCCCTGCCGCGGCTAGATTCGACAATACCACGACAGTTGGCGCCCACCGTGGGACAGGAGAACTCTGGGGTTTTGATCTGTCCAGGAGCTGCAGGCGGAGTCGGCGACGCCATCGCGGTCGGCATGGTGAGCTACTTCGACGAATCGGGAGCCGGCCACGTCTTCAACGACGGCCTCTGGACGCCGGCAAAGGAGGATCCCGCTGGCTGGTCCACTATCTCCATCGGCGGCTTCGACATCTTCGTCGGCTTCACCGCCCAGGCTTTGGACGATCTCGGTTTCACATCGAGTTTGCCCACCACCCACCCCTACAACATTGAAGACGGATCGGATCTGGACTCTGAGGAGCTAGCTGATNAATCATACAAAAATTATTATCCATCCAACAATTATGAAAAATTGGATGCACTCTAAAATGTTTTCTATTTAAGGGCCTAAAAGATCCCAATTTCATTGCAACGAAATTGAACAATGCACTCTAGAATGTAAAAGACTCCATTCTATATACACCATTACCTTTTACTTTAAAAAAAATTATGCGTATATTTAAAAAGCAAAAATACATAGAGCGCACTAAATTGATCATAGAAAAATAATTATTCATAAAAAACTATGAAGAACTAGGATCTTTATCTGATATTTTTAAATATAAATTGTCCATAAATTATATATCCATAAGTATTTGTTAAAAAAATTGACATCTATTTGTGCAAACTTTTGGATAAACAATTAACTTCAAAAGTAGGTTTTATACCAGATAACGAATCGACAAAAAATCATGATTTTTTCTTATGATTGGTTACTCTGTATTGAATATTTTATTTGTAAACTATATAGAGTATGTTTTAGTAACAACTGGTGCTTCATATAAAATTCATCCATTGCATCCACACAAAAAGTAATTATTTTTTGGATGAGTAATCATTTTAATTATTTTTCAGAGGTTCTACAATTGTTTACCCCAATTGAAGCATCGACTTGCGGTGCTAGTTGTAAGTTTTGCTTTCAACGGGCTAAATAGTTGATCAAACAACCAAGTGGTGAAAACTACAATAGATTAGACCACCACCAAGTGAAAAATGCTAAAAGAAATCTGCACACGTCGTGATTTGCAAAACACATGAAGTAGTAGGTGGTGGAATCTGCAATTTCCTCTATTTTTTCTTGGAGCATATCGGTGGTAGTAAATGATAAAACTGACCATGAAAAAAAAAACGACGGTTTACTAGCGTAAATATACGGACGTGGGAGATCCGTAGATTTTCCGGACGATTACAGAGCTAAAACGACGATCCAATAGGGCCCGTAGGGAAAATGATAATATCTGGAAAAAAAATCATATTCGATATTATCTCGACGCTTTACATCAAGCATTGAGAGTGAAGCACATATTTGCGTTGTCATTTTTATGTTTTTTGTCAAAGGTTTTCAAAAGAAAATTGTACATTAATAGGAGATGCATGGCTATCCGTCGCTTTTTCTGCCAAGAGCTTGTTAAATAGTCGATTAAATGACCAAGTGGTGAAATTGTAATACATTAGATCATCTTCGGCGGAAACTACAAAATATCCATGTGGTTTCTGCAACACATGAAGTAGTACGTGGAAAAACCTACAATTTCCCAACAAAAATGTTTTGCGGTACACACATAGACTGCACTTGCGGTACGAGTGTCTGTCGTGTCCGTTAGAGATGCTCTAGCAGATCCTTATTTATCGACCCTTAAAATCCGTGTAAGGGGAATCGTCAAATGATTTTAAGGGCTCAAAACCGCTTGGGCAGAAGAGATACGCCTGGACAGAACATGATGCGTTCCGCGTGAGACCTCGCCAAACCGTAAAACAGTTTTGCAATCTGCTTAAATTCATATGCATCAAATAAGATGGATATAGGTTAAGCACACCAAATAAATTGGAAATAAGTTGCACATAAGTACATAACATAGGTGTTCAACTTAGCATAGACAATAACATAAATTTATAATTGTTTGAATCAGATGGCACCACCACGACCTCATTCTCCATCACCACCGGCATGACCACCACCACCACCACCACGAGCAGCAGCCAATTGCTTCCTCCACTGTTCCATGATCTCCATCCTCCTCATGTTCCACCACTCCTTTGTGATATCGTCCATGTCGGTTGGCTTCATCATCATCACCCGGTTCTCCTCGGCTAGCAGGGCCGCCATCGCCTTCTCATCCTCTACCTTTGTTCTTCGCTCCCTCTCAAGGATCTCTGCCTTCACCCTATCCCCCTTGAGCTTTAGTCTTCGCTCCTCGAACATTTCCTTGCGCTTCGTAACCTCTCAGATTAGAAGCCACTTTGCCTCCTTGTCTTGGTACCTCTTCTCGGCCAAAGACAACTTTTGAGCTTCAACCAACTCCTTGTGTTTCACCACTTCATCAATCTTGGCTTTCAAGTTGGCGGCGTCCTTCTCCTTCTTCTTCCTTGCTTTCTCCTTGTTCCTCCCATAGGGCTTGTCCTTGTTTCTCCCCCCCCCCTTTGGTGGATCATTATCGTCATCGTCATCGATGGAGTTCAAAGCACCCTTCATCGGTGGACCTTCTTGGTCCCTCAACTACCATTTCTCACTATGCTCAATCAATTTTCCAACAATGAAAGAGGAGAAATGGCTTGCCTTTCGAAGCCGACATTTGCTTGAACCCTTCTTGGGCAATGCGATCCTACATCCGAGAAGCAATCAATGTGAGGTGCATTTGCAAAAACCACATACGCAACATAATGAAACTAAATGGCAAATAAACTTACATAATCATCTATGGTGGTACCACTTGGAGGGGCATTGCTCACTTGCTCCAAGTAACCACTCCAATTGCTACAAGTTGACTTGACCACGTCCTAACGATCTTGGAGTGATCCCAATGTGCGAGGTGTCTTGGCCAGTCTAGCCAGCATGAGACGATGACACTTGTCCTAGACTCGTTGCCAATATCTCTTGTCGGTTTGGTCATTGCCGACAATGGCATCGAGTGAAATGGCCTCCCATGCCTTGATCAAAATCTTATCTTCAGCCTCGATAAAATTGAATGATCTCTTTTGGAGAGGCGGCTGAGATGGATCGAACACTTCCTCCTCAATCTCCTCGCAATCGTCACCATCCTCTTCCCCATCCATGCCGTTGTCAAAGGACGACAGAGGCGCACTATGGATATCGACCTCATTCTCCTCTATAATATTCACGTAGAAGGTAGGAACGCTATGCAAATAACTATGAAACGAAATAAATCACAATTCCGCTACGAATTTTCGCTAGAGACACACCATGAAGACCGAATTTCATACCTTAATTTCCTCATCCGACACAAACGGCGGAGTGGGCTGCCCGCGGAATGGGGGGCCAACAGGCAGAGTAGGATGTGCTCCTCGTGCAGCCAGTTTCTTCGCCTTATTCAGATCTCGTGCAGCAGCAGGCGGCACGACTGGCGCTGTCTTCGACCAACCCCTAGACGGAATCGGCATGGTGGCCACCAGGACCGATTGTCGAACTGATGGGCCGCCGGCTGCATGAACCACAGGGGCACCCTGTTGTCGCCGTTTGAGCGTGGGACTCGACAACAGACTCTGCTGGGAGGGCCACAACCGAATGTCACGTGGTGACTGGGAGCATAGAGGGCAGAGCTGACGGGAGCGATGATTGGGAGGAGTGACCACGGGAAGGACGGGAAGAGGGTTGATGGAGTCCATGGAAGACGAGGGAAGTGCAGCGGCAATGGAGTTTGGGGGGAAGAGGAGATCGGCGGTGGCGGGGAAGCGGGAAGGAAAGGAGCTAAAATGTCCGTGGCGCCTAGCGGATATGGGAAACCTAAAACTCGGACGCGAAACCCGTGTATATGACGTTCTCGGACCCAGTTTTAGTTTTCCCTTAAAATATTAAGGGCGGGCTGAAAGAACAAACGATGTTCCGGATGTCGCCTAGAGGGGGGGTGAATAGGCGATTAACACTTTTTCTATTTAGGGGCTTGATAATTGCGGAATAAAACTATGTGTTTAAATTAACAAGCCAACAACCTAAATTACTAGGTTTACCTATGTGCACCAACAACTTATGCTAAGCAAGGCAAGCAACAAGGTGATAGCAAGATATAGACTTCAAGCACGATGGCTATCACAATGTAAATTTGCATAAGTAAAAGCTCGGGTGTAGAAATAACCGAGACATGCGGAGACAAGGATTTATTCCCGAGTTCCTCCTTGTTAAGGGAGTACGTCTCGTTGTAGGGGTGTGAGCTCGCCACAAGAGGCCTACTCAAGATTCCACAAAGGCCTCACCCTATTCTCCGATGAACCGCACCCAAAGGTTTGGTTCACCTTCCACTATCGGAATCCTTCGAGGCGGAATCCGGAGCCTTTACACCATAAAGCTTGGGGCACGCATCCACAACCGAATTGGAGGCTCCCAAGAATCACCACAACACCGTCTAGGGTCCAATGACCCAAGAGTAACAATCTCCCAACCGTCAATCCCACGAATCACCATGGGGAGCACAACCCGATGCAACTAATGCAAAAGGAGAATATCACACCAAGTGATCAAATCCTTCTCCCCAAAATCCAACCAAAGCAACTAATGCTATGGAGGGATTTAGGAGGAAGAACGAAGGAGAAACACCAAGAACTCCAAAATCTAGATCCAACGAGTTCCCCTCACTTAGAGGAGATTTTGTTTGGTGGAGTAGTGGATCTAGATCTCCTCTCTTGTTTCCCTAAATTTGGCCAAGAATCATCGGAGAGATTAGGAGGAATCGAGCTCTCAAGTTTTGCAACAATGGAGGAGAGAGAGGGGAAAAAACTAGTTGAAACAATGGGGAAGAAGCCCCTTTTATATGGGGCCTCAAAATGTGGCCGTTGGGGGCAGAAAAGCTCCCAGCCTCGACAGCCCGGCCTAGGGCCGGCCTGGGGCCGGCCTGGCTGGGCAGGAACCCGAAGCGGCCGGCCTTGGCCCGGCCTGAGCCCGGCCTGGGCTGGCCAAACTGTAGAAAAACATCCAACACGAAAACAAACATATTTTGATCATCCGAACTCCGTTTTCGATGTTCTTGGGCTCGTTGGAATCGCAACGAAAAGCTCTACAAGAATATACAGGGAAACATCATAGTCCAACAAGGGAGAATTAAACCAAATGTGGAAAGGTCAAACCTTCTCTCGCAAACCAGAAATGCTATATCTTTTGTAAATGAAGTCCGAATGAAGTGAAACCAATTTTGTTGGAAAGAGGACGACAAATGATACCCTTAGAAATAGCAAACAAGTAATGGAGATTTTGCAAAGAAATGGAAGATATAAACCTTCCGCACGGATGAACCGGCAAAATCTCCAATACCGAAACTGCAATAGAAGACGCATATGAAAACCGTTTTCGGTGACCTTGGCCTTGTCATGACGAGCACGACAAGCACCAAGACCACACCACGATAAGATCCAAATAAGAACCAATAAAGATGATTGCAATGATGCAAAGGTTTATGCTCTCTACGACAATACGGTCGAGATATTCGGTCCAGAGCCCCTCTTGATAGTACGGTTATCTATCCTATAATACGGTCTCTCACTAAACAATATGAGACCGGTAAAATAGAAACCCTATCAAGATCATACCTTTGCCTTGCGCATAAATCCCCTTGAGGTCGATGAAGATGATCTTCATCTCCTCAAGACGCACCACCTTCCTCGATTGCGCTTCGGTGAAGATTCACTTGATGCTCCCCCATACACCAAGATGGGAGACGCTCTCTTCGGCATATCTTCACTTGGCCTTGAGTGATGATCAACCCGCACAAAGTCTTGATCAACACAAACTTTTCTTCCCTTAACCTTGATTCCAACAAATGGAGATCAAGCAACTCAAATGGACACACCTATAAATATAGCTCAATGCAAACATTAGTCCATAGAGATTGTCATTAATTACCAAAACCATGCATGGGGGCAACCATGCACTTTCAAACTCCCCCATTTTGGTAATTGATGACAATCCCTTATTAAGAGGGTTTATATAATGAATAAAGCATCCTTGCAAGACAAACTAGCAAGGATGCAAAGCGCATTAAAGGCAAATGCAACAAACGCATAAAACCCAAATTCCCTTAAACCCTCTAAACTTCTCCCCAATGTTCATGGATTGCCGAAATGGGAAGAAAAATTTAGAGAGCCAATATAATATGAGTTCCTCCATAAAGGTGATGACAATCCCTTTTAACGAAAAATTAGAGGAAATCAAACTATATTGAGGATCCAAAGATTGCAAAAAGATGAAATCATTTTAAACATCTCCACAAAGGAGAAAAGCAATCGAAAGATCCAAAGCGAGAGTTCTAAATAAAAACGGAGAAGCTCCCCAATGTTCATGCACAAATGAGGAGTGCACAAATATGGTATCCTCGCTCCCCAAAATCATCTAGAACACGCAACAAGTACAAAAGTGCATAAAGCAAAAGCAAATCATAGCACTTGCACCAAAGATGTGGTTGAGCCATAAGGAGATACCAATTTTCAAAAAATCATCATAAGATAGGCCCAACCGAGATAAAAGGACGATCTTTTAAAGAAATATTTTCACAAGCTTAGGGATACCAATTGGAAACTAAAACCAATTGAAAATGCCAAAAGCTAGTGAGAGCATTTAGTCAAATGAAAATCAACATGCTCACCATGGTAGGCATGAGGTCAAAGATCTTCAAGCAATACATGAGTGTGTAAAGATACCAATAAACAATAAGACAAGCACCCATGAGACAAATTTGGAGCCACCAAAGAATTATAGAAGAAACACAAGGTGGCTCAAAAAGAAATAGGATACCAACTAAAAGGTGACCTCTCTCATATGTATAGGTTTCTAATTAGACAAACCATGAAGATATACATCTGCAAAGAAACATATACATACGAAATGGTTCAGGAAAAAGAGAACAAGGTATCCAAAAGGAAGTCATAAATATACAAACGAGATTGTTGCTTGAAAGCATGGCACATAGCTCAAATTTATCTCATTGTATATAAATGAACTTCAAATAGATCAAATGCATCACACATATCGCTAAGGGAACAAGAGATAGTGGAGATGCTTTGAAATAGGCAACAAGTATCACAAAGGAATAATATCAATTGAAGAAAAGGTTTTTGCAAATTCATCACACATATCACAAAGATATATTAAGTGAAGGAAATAAGGCAAAACCACACCAATTGCACATAAAAGATTTCATGCCAAGAGGCAACCTACACAAGGTTGAATACTAGAAAAGTATGCATGGGATAGATACTTGTTACCGAGATGAATTGACGATGAAGATGATGAGAGTTGGTTTGACATCAAAGCTTGACTCCGACAATCACACGGTGAGAACACCTTCCTTATGAATGAGGCAAGCAACCAATGCATCTCCATTGTACCTAAAACAAAATTAGAGTACAAAATGGTTCCCAGACTCATTGGGTCCCATAGTAGTTAGATAAACTACAATATATAGGAAACACTCCACATAAATATGTGCATATAGATATGAAATTGAATTTCATGCACATCTTAGCCGATTTAGGATTCGGTGGAGTATCCCCTATGTATTGGAACAAGAAAGACTAGCATGCTAAAATAATATAAATTATTAACCGAGCATGCAAAGGCTTACGAGAACCAAGCGAGATACAATTTGGACAAAAACACCAAGTAAACCAAGAAGGGAGCACACCAAAGTGTGACCCAAAAAGATTGTCCAAATTATATCAAAATCCAAATCAACACATGATTGAGGAAAAATCAAATCAACAAATGATTGATTCCAAAATACATCAACACATGAAGTGTGATATCAAAAGGAATCAAATCAACACAACAAATGATCGATAAGACACCAATTGAAAATAAGATACCAATTAAAACAAAAAAAAACAACTAGGAGAAAAGATACCAAGAAGAGGATAATACTTGACCGAAATCAAGTAAAGTAAAATAAGGCAAAAAGGTATCAAGACTCACACAATAAATATCAATTGGAACAAATATCTATGGAGGAGATATTAAATTCCAATTAATACCAATTGAAGGTACCAACACATAAGATAGAGAATCAAATGCCAGTTGAAAGGATCAAATATTGATAGATAGGATAGTGTTCTAAATAAAAAGGAATGCTCCCCCAAGATTGATGCATTATCTTAGATATTTGCATTTGAATACAAAATGCACACACAAGGGATCATTACTCTCCATATTTTATCTAAAACACTAAACACTACCGATTGAAAGATAGGATCCTTGCAAGAGGCAAAGAGGGCAATAATTAGGGCAATTTAATGCAAGAGCCAAAGTGAAGATGATCTACAAAATCCACCACAATTACTAATATCACTTGTCATGGACAAGGAGTATATAGAGATATTTCTCGGTGGTATATAGGAATGATGTTCAAGACCAACTCCACAACAAATAAGCATATGGCAAGAGATAAGAATTAACAAGCCATATTTTGAAAAAGGTTTGTTGGTAGTTTCAACTATTCGAACCAACCGGCAAAGCCATGGTTAAAATAAGATGAAACAAATGGTTTCTCACATAATATATGGAAATGGATATTAGAGAAAAACCACACCAAGCAAACTTACGCAAACAAGAGCCAAAAGATAACCAAAAAGAAAAATGGAACTTGTTTGAGCCAACATGCCACATAGGAATAAGATAACTTGTAATATCAAATCTTAAGTGGCAAACCTCAAATGTTCACATTTTGTGGGATTGTAATATGCACATAGCTTATTACTCCCCCATAATGTGATAATTCATTTATTTTTAAACAAGAGGCAAATAAGACCAACTAGAGAAATTAATGGACATTGTAGAATTTGAATTTCTCATGAAAATGACATACCACATAGTAACTAGATAATATTGAAATATCAATACTAGGTGGTGTGCCTCATGTACACACATTTTTAGGTTTGTGAGGTGCACAAAGCACATCACTCCCCCAAAATGGGATAATCCATTAATATCTCAAAGAGCCAATTGAAATCAACACAAGATCCAATAAAGCTCAACACAAAGTTACACATACATGATACACAACTTAACATACACAACCTTGAATAACAAGACAAGTAGGAAAGTAGCATATCATATACAAGCACATGCTAGGAACAAACTAACACATGCAAGGGAGCAAGCAACTTTCAATGTATATATGAATTAAATACAAGTTACCGCAAGGAGGAAGCATTGGATATGAGATAGATATGTGATAATCCAATTGACTTGGCTTGAGAAATAAAACCATGAAGATCCCTTAATTCTTCAAAAATAGCCAAGTCACCAATGTCCTCCACTAACACCTATTGATCAAGTTGAAGCTTGTTGGTCCCCAACCAAGTTGGGTCCTAAGAGGTTAGTCACAATAGGTTTGGGAACCCAAATGGTGTTTTTATTGACACCACTTTGAGCTCCCACATACTTGGCAAACACATTGCCAACCCTATCCTTCCTAAGACAATATACATCATTAATTATGATAGGAGAGGAAGAGGTATCGTTAGTGCATGAAGAAGCAAAATGACCTTTGCCACGGCAAAGGTAGCAACACCGACTCTTCTTCTTCTTAATAGGCTCCTCAACTTGAGGAGCATTGACTTGAGTCTTCTTAGGAGGTGGCCTTTGTTCAACTCGTGGTTGAGCACGAGATTGAACAAGAGGCCGCTTCCCTAGTTGCTTCTCACTAAGAGGCTTCTTCTTCTTCATTGGGCAATCCCGAACATGGTGCCCTTCAACCTTGCACTTGAAGCAAATGATGTTGGCCGGATTCTTGATTTGAACTTGGCCCTTCTTCTTCTTCTCAACCTTGGACTTGATCTTGTTGTTGGAGTTGAATCCAAGTCCACTCTTGTCATTGGGGGATTGTTGCACACTCAACATGTTGTCAAGTGCACGCTTCCCTTCATGACGCTTTTCCAAGCCTTTCTTCATAGAAGTGGCTTGGGCCTTGAGCTCTCCTCTTTTCTCTACATGGTTAGTGATAACACAAGAACTAGAGGAGGTAGATGCATCATTGTTAGAGCAACAAGGCAAAGAAAGTAATTCATCACATGATGTACCAACATTTTTAGTGGATGAACTACTAGGACTAGCACATGGCAATATAGCATTTTTGGTTAAGGTTGTGCTATCATCCACATGAGGTTCACTAGATGTTACCTTTGTCATGATGGCCTCATGAGCTAACTTTAGACTAGCATAGGATGCTAGAAGATCCTCATTAGAGCTAGATAGCTTTTTATGACTTTCTTCCAACTCCCTATACTTGCTAGTTAGCAACTCAAGTTGAGCCCTTAGCTCAACATTCTCCTTCAAATTAGATGCTTCACAAGAATTGGAGTTAGTAGCACAAGCATCATTAACATTAGGAACGGAGGAAGACAACATGACAAGCTCATTATTCAATCTAGCATTTTCCATTTTAAACACTTTATATTTTGCATGAGCATGGTCACGTTATTTAATGATTTTAGCAATTATTTCATTATGAGACTCCTCTATATTTTCTAGTTTCTTCTCAAGAGAAGCACGAGTCTCTTGCTCTTCCTCAAGAGCATCTTCTAGCGAAGCTTTTTCCATAGCATCATCTCTCTCGATCTTACCTTTTTCTTCAAGGCTTGCTTCCAAAGCCTCAATAGTTTCCCCGCGCTCAATTAGCGTTTCCATAATTTCAAATAGGATAGCTTGAGCATTTTTATTTTTAGGAAGGGCTTTAAGAATTGTTAGACCTTTATTTTGAAGGAGAGCATTAACCTTTTCCACATCATCTTCTTCATCATTATTATCATCATTATTATCATTATTATTATCATTATCATCACTAGAAGAAGATTTGATTTAGCCATAAGGCAATGAGTGATGGATGAAGATGAGCAATTAATTTTTGAACTACTCAAGTTCACATCTTGTTGCATAGCTAATTGGGTTTCCTCTACATTATTATTCATGTAAGAGTTAGAGGAAACACAAGCATTTTTATCATGACAACAAGATAAAGCAAGCATATCATCATTAGATTTATCTAAGCAATTTTTGGATGATATACAAGGACTATCAACACTAGCATGTATGGCATTTGGAGTGCTAGAAGAGTTTAAGTCCAAAGATAAGGCGTTGCAACAAGATAGAGATAGAAGATCATCATAAAAGAGCTCACTATCAATATTGCAAAACCTATCACTACTCACCATTACATTGGTTTGTGGCTTACCACATTTTGGTGAAGTAGACAAAGACGAGAGCTCGTCACGGCCGGAGGTGGAGGGAGAGCAATCATCCTCAATAGAGTTGGACACTCCATATTTTTCTTGTAGCTTGGTCCAAAGCTCATGAACATCCCGGAGAGGCATGATTGACTCGAAAACTACAATACTCACAAATTTGCAAAACTCATTAGAAGCTAGAGCATCTAGATATAAGTTTTTCTCATCCTCTAAAGTCGTACTTTCGTAATCCTTTGGAGGAGAAAAACCTATATCTAAGATACGCTCAATATTGGGGTCCAAGACCCGTAAGTGATTAAGCATATGAGTTTTCCAAACATTAAAATTTGTGTCATTAAATCTAAACAAGGAATTGTGCACTAAATCCCTAGACGACATCTTTAGTCTCTAGGCGGTAAAGCCAAACAAGAGAGACGAGGCTCTGATACCAATTGAAAGAACAAACGATGTTCCGGATGTCGCCTAGAGGGGGGTGAATAGGCGATTAACACTTTTTTTATTTAGGGGCTTGATAATTGCGGAATAAAACTATGTGTTTAAATTAACAAGCCAACAACCTAAATTACTAGGTTTACCTATGTGCACCAACAACTTATGCTAAGCAAGGCAAGCAACAAGGTGATAGCAAGATATAGACTTCAAGCACGATGGCTATCACAATGTAACTTTGCATAAGTAAAAGTTCGGGTATAGAAATAAACGAGGCACGCGGAGACGAGGATTTATTCCCGAGTTCCTCCTTGTTAAGGGAGTACATCTCGTTGGAGGGGTGTGAGCTCGCCACAAGAGGCCTACTCAAGATGCCACAAAGGCCTCACCCTATTCTCCGATGAACCGCACCCAAAGGTTTGGTTCACTTTCCACTATAGGAATCCTTCGAGGCGGAATCCGGAGCCTTTACACCACAAAGCTTGGGGCACGCATCCACAACCGAATTGGAGGCTCCCAAGAATCACCACAACACCGTCTAGGGTCCAATGACCCAAGAGTAACAAGCTCCCAACCGTCAATCCCACGAATCACCGTGGGGAGCACAACCCGATGCAACTAATGCAAAAGGGAAGATCACACCAAGTGGTCAAATCCTTCTCCCCAAAATCCAACCAAAGCAACTAATGCTATGGAGGGATTTAGGAGGAAGAACGAAGGAGAAACACCAAGAACTCCAAAATCTAGATCCAACGAGTTCCCCTCACTTAGAGGAGATTTTGTTTGGTGGAGTAGTGCATCTAGATCTCCTCTCTTGTTTCCCTAAATTTGGGCAAGAATCATCAGAGGGATTAGGAGGAATCGAGCTCTCAAGTTTTGCAACAATGGAGGAGAGAGAGGGGAAAAAACTAGTTGAAACAATGGGGAAGAAGCCCCTTTTATATGGGGCCTCAAAATGTGGCCGTTGGGGGCAGAAAAGCTCCCAGCCCCGACAGCCCGGCCTGGCTGGGCAGGAACCCGAAGCGGCCGGCCTTGGCCCGGCCTGAGCCCGGCCTGGGCTGGCCAAACTGCAGAAAAACATCCAACACGAAAACAAACATATTTTGATCATCCGAACTCCGTTTTCGATGTTCTTGGGATCGTTGGAATCACAACGAAAAGCTCTACAAGAATATACAGAGAAACATCATAGTCCAACAAGGGAGAATTAAACCAAATGTGGAAAGGTCAAACCTTCTCTCGCAAACCGGAAATGCTATATCTTTTGTAAATGAAGTCCGAATGAAGTGAAACCAATTTTGTTGGAAAGAGGACGACAAATGCTACCCTTGGAAATAGCAAACAAGTAATGGAGATTTTTCAAAGAAATGGAAGAGATAAACCTTCCGCACGGATGAAACCGCAAAATCTCCTATATCGAAACCGCAATAGAAGACACATATGAAAACCGTTTTCGGTGACCTTGGCCTTGTCATGACGAGCACGACAAGCACCAAGACCACACCACGATAAGATCCAAATAAGAACCAATAAAGATGATTGCAATGATGCAAAGGTTTGTGCTCTCTACGACAATACGGTCGAGATATTCGGTCCAGAGCCCGCACAAAGTCTTGATCAACACAAACTTTTCTTCCCTTAACCTTGATTCCAACAAATGGAGATCAAGCAACTCAAATGGACACACCTATAAATATAGCTCAATGCAAACATTAGTCCATAGAGATTGTCATTAATTACCAAAACCATGCATGGGGGCAACCATGCACTTTCACCGGCCCGATATAAGGGATCTGCGCGGGCGGAAAACTAACATGAAAACCTAAAAAAAACAGTTATTTTAAGGACTGGCTTGATATAAGGGATCTAGCTAGATGCTCTAAGGGCATCTCCAACCGCCGACCCAAACGGACCTGATTTTGGTCTGTTTTTCGTCTGTTTGGCTCGCGAAACAGACAGGCGTCCGTCCCTGTCCGGCCTTTTCTAGCCACTGCACCCAACGGGCCGACCCATTTGTTCCGCCCCTGTCATTTTTTTAGGCAATGCATTTCAACCAAATTGAATAAATTACATAGTTTTATAAAGGAATTGAATAAGTTGCATAGTTTTACAACCAAATCGAATAAATTATTGGTCACATAGATTTACAACCAAATTGAATAGAATCATATAATTTATTACAACCAAATTGGACAAAAATATAGCAACTAGGATATGTCTTGGTTTCCAAAATAAGACCACATATGGTGAACCAAATCATTTGGAAGTTGTTTGTGAGCTGTCTTATCACGCATCTCTTGTTGAAACTAGATCCACCGTGCAAATGTTGCCGCTCCACTCTGTGACTGAACCAAATCACCTTGAAACTACCAATCTTTATCATACAAGCTGTCATCACGCTCGTTCTCCATGACCATGTTGTGCATGATCACATAAGCAGTCATCACCTCCCACATAGTGTTTATGCTCCATGTTCTAGCAGTGTCGGGGATATGAACCCCGGATATCCCTAAGAGGACCATTTCTTCAAGAACTACATGGGCCGGCTACAGCGTGCCGCCTGGAGTTCGCCGGATGAAGCAAGCCGCTTCGCCTACCCGGAGGCGGACGGCCGGCTAGAGCAGCCGGCCTCTACCAACCGACCGGTCCGTACTGGTAGGCCCAGATTGTCCGTACTGCTTGTTCTTCAACGAGTTTCTGCATTTTTATGGGCTCGGACGCCGCGGATTCTCCAGGGAGTCGGAGGAGGCGGAAGACAGCTCCGCGCTCTCTTCCTCGCTGTCGGCGACGGCAGAGGGAGCGTACTTAGGAATCGGGTCGAAGCCCGGAGGTGGAAGAACAGGGGTGGCCTCCTCCTCGCTCGATGTGTCGTCAAGAACAAGGAGCTGCTTGCCACGACCAGCGACGATGCTGATGCCGCCACCGGCGGCACCCGCACTCCTTAAGCCAGCACGGCCGCCGCCCTTGCCGCGGCCAGCGCTGCTACCGGCGGCAGCGGAGGCGACTGCTTTCCCCCGCCCTCGACCGCCGCTCTTGGGAGGACGACCGCGAGGACGCTTCGCCGGAGGCGCAGCGGCGGTCTCCTCAGCGGCAACATCCAAAGGCTCGGACTTCACCATGGCAGAGATGCGCAAGGAAACAAGACGAGGAAGGCGAAGAGGGAGCGAAGAGGCGCGAGTGAAGAAGAAGAAGGAAAACTGTGAAGCTTTATAACACAAACAAGGGACAACGTGGGAGACCCAACCGTCGCCCACGATCCCACGATCTACACGTGGCAACGAAACCCAGTTGACGGGACCCTTCAGTAACTGTAACCGGGTCCACGCACAGAAGCCAAGGAGGCAAGGCCAAGCCGGCCAAAAAGATACCCGGGGGCTGCGCACTCGCCAAGGCGGCTGCCCAGACCCGGACGAACATAAAAATCACCCCGAGTCATGGACTCGGGGGCTGCGAAGCCGTCAGCCGGCAAAAGATACCCGGGGGCTGCGCACTCGCCAAGGCGGCTGCCCAGACCCGGACGAACATAAAAATCACCCCGAGTCATGGACTCGGGGGCTGCGAAGCCGTCAGCCGGCAAAAGATACCCGGGGGCTGCGCACTCGCCAAGGCGGCTGCCCAGACCCGGACGAACATAAAAATCACCCCAAGTCATGGACTCGGGGGCTGCGAAGCCGTCAGCCGGCAAAAGATACCCGGGGGCTGCGCACTCGCCAAGGCGGCTGCCCAGACCCGGACGAACATAAAAATCACCCCAAGTCATGGACTCGGGGGCTGCGAAGCCGTCAGCCGGCAAAAGATACCCGGGGGCTGCGCACCCGCCAAGGCGGCTGCCCAGACCCGGACGAACATAAAAACACCCCGAGTCACGGACTCGGGGGCTGCCAAGCCGCCAGCCGGCAAAAAGATTCCCGGGGGCTGAGCACCCGGCAAGCCGGCTGCTCAGACCCGGACGTATATCTAAAATCACCCCAAGTCACGGACTCGGGGGCTGCACGACATAACGACGACAGAAGACAAGCGATAAGCAGGAAACGTGAAATTTCGGCCCGGCTAGATGCTCAAGCCGGCCCAAAATTCGGGGGCTAGGGATGGTGATAATCATCACCAAAAACAAGCACGAATTATAGCACAAAGACCCAGCAGTCACAGAGAAAATGACACTCACGATAACAGACCATGGCAGGAAGCAGAATAGCAAGTTTTTACATGATGACCTTTAAAGGTGTCCAAGATAACAAGGCGGTTAATGTGGCAGGACAGTTAACGGCACAGAATAACAGTTACACCCGGCATCCCGGGGAGATGAACGAATCAAATGATAGCGGCGTCAGTAGCGGCAGCAGTGTCGCCGGCTCCAGCATCTTCAGTTGGCTTCGGCATCGAGGACGGCTCGGCAGGTACCAGCGTCGTCAAGTCAACCGCCTCGGCAATCCGCTTGGAAGCCTCGGCAATTTCTGGACGCAAGTTCACGAAAGACGTCCCGTCGCGGAAGCCGTCCATCAGCCTGCTCGTCTGCAGGCCAGGGTACCATGACTTCACCACGGCCAGGGCCATGTCGGTACCTCCGCGCGCCGCCATCTCCACTTGATCATTGATGCCGGCAGGCGCTCCTTCGAGCCGGGCGCATAAGTCGTGGAGAGTAGCCGGCAAGGGAGTGTCCGGCCACAGGTTCTCAAGCACGCCCTCAGCCGCTTCCTTTAGCCGCTTGAATTCCTGGCCGAGTCGCAGAAGACGGGAGGCGGTAGTCGGAGCAGACCCGGCAGCGGCACCAGAAGACTCCGGTCGAGAGTGAGCCGAGGCAGCATCTTGTTGGAGTTGCGCATCCACCTCGGGATAGAGGCCTGCAGTTCAAACCAGTAAGGCCGAGTAGAAGACCTAAAGCAAGAAACCAAGGAGAAAGAAGACCTCACTTACCGAGGATCAGCTCGTTTACGCCCTCAACCTCCTTGACCAGGCCGCTCACCAGCTGTTCATGCTCAAGCTCGCGCGTCTTGACCTCCTGGACGATCTTGTCGTTATTCTCGACGGAAGCCTTCAGCAGGTCCTTCAGCTTGGCCGAATCACCGCGGAGAGACTCAATCTCGCTCTGCTTCCGACGCTCGGACTCCCGCAGTTTCGCCGCCTCCTCGCCCAGCCGGACGACCTCGAGGCGGTGCTCTTCTAATGCCTTCTCCGCCGCTTGGAGATCGGCCTTGGTTGAGGTCAAGGCGGCATCCTTCTCCTTCAGTTGCTTCTCCAAGCCGGCGCGGGAGGTGGAGTCACCTGTGGAGATCAAGTCACCGTCAAGCCAAGACATGCAAGAGAAAAAGGCAGAACGTCAAGACAGAGTGCAGAAAGAAAAAGGGAGCCAAACCTTTGGCCGCCTCAAGCTCCCGCTTGAGCAATGTCGCCTCCCTAGTCGCCGCGGCAAGGCCTTGCTCCATGGAGGAGCAGAGCAATGTCACGTTGGCCAAGTTCTCCCTGGCCACCCGCTCCGCCAGTTCGGCGAGGGGAAATTTTCCCGACGCGTCGGGCCGAGCCGGCACCGGTCCGGAGTACGTCGGAGAAGACACCAAAGTTGATTGGCGAGGGCCGGGGAGCGAGGCCGTCGCTTCCGCGATGGCCTTATCCTTGGCTGTCACGGCCACAGTCAAAGAAGGGGTGGGGAAGGCAGTATACCCAGCCCCGGCGCCGGGCTGGGGAACCACCTGGAAAGCGCCCACTGGCGTCTCGGCATCTCCACCTGAAGCCGGAGGGTTGAAATCGACCACAAGGGGGCCGCCTCCGCCAGCACTCGGCTGGCCGCCTCCGTCGTCTTCGCCTCCGAAGGCGGATCAGCCGCCTCCGCCAGCACTCGGCTGGCCGCCTCCGTCGTCTTCGCCTCCGAAGGCGGATCAGCCGCCTCCGCCAGCACTCGGCTGGCCGCCTCCGTCGTCTTCGCCTCCGAAGGCGGATCAGCCGCCTGCGCCACGGGGACCTCGGTGACAGGCACCGAAGCCGACTCCTTTACAGCGACGACTGCCGTCTCCACTATAGGGAGCGGTGCCCTACGAAACAAGGAAGGCGTCACCATCGAGTGCAAGTTGCGAAGATTCCCACCACAAGACAAGGACTTACCCGACGCACGAGCCCAGCGCCTTGGCCATCCTCCTCTTCGAACGCTTTGGTGGAGGAGGGGGCACGGCGTCGGACGGACGCTTCACGCCTCCGGAAGACGCATCGCCGCCTTTCGCCGGAACGACATGGTCTTCGACCGGCCGCTCCGTGCGAGCCGGCACCACCTCGGCCCCGGCGAAGGCCTTTGCGGTATCGTCGGCCACCGCGCCCGCTGCCGCCTTCTCCTCGGCCGCCTTGGCGGCCGCTGGCTGCTTTGCAGCCGCCTGGGCGTCCATCGACGCCCGGATCGAGTCCGCCTGCGCCAGCTCCGCGTAAATAGCCTCCTCCATATCCTCAATACCCGAGTCGTAACCAAGAACAAAAGGAGGAGAAAGATTAACCACCTGGGCGCGAGTCTTGCCGGCGGCGGGTTCGGTCCTCTCCGCGTCCGCCGCCTTCATTCCCTCCTCGTCCTCCCTCGAGGCCAGCAGCTGCTCCACAGTAAAATCAGCATCAGATGCTCCCAAGGCTACGACTGCCTGTGCCATCCGAGCATAAAACTCCCTCTCCAAGTCATCCGGATTCGAATCGTAAATAAAATCACCACCTAAAGCAGGACCAATCACCTCGTTTTTGGCCCCACCAGTCTGGGCCTCCTCCTCCGCCATTTTGGCGTCGACCTCAGCCCGGACGTCGGCCATGATCTCGTCCGCCCTGGCCTCGGTCTCAGACGTCTCCGCCCTCGTTCTTCCGGCTGGCGACAGGCCGCCCGTGGTAGGCCGGGAAGACGTCGAAGCCCGCTTTTTGGCGGGATGCACGCCTCGCTTCTCAAATGCGCCCTTCCGCTTGGGCGGCGCGATATTCGCATCAACGTCGGCGGCCGACTTCGACCGCCTCTCCTTCACGGTCCGCCGGGGGAGGACCACCTTCTTCCGCGCCGCCGCCTCCAACTCCTTGGTTCGGCGGGTGGATATCGCCGGCTTGGAGGCTGGCACGGAGGAAGAACCCTCTGAGTCCGGTTCGGAGCCAGTGGAGAGATCTACTACCACACGCGCAACATCGTCAGCCTGCCCGGCGACCCCGGGCCCAGAAGACTTACCACGGGACGACGAAACCGGAGGCGGATCGTCGTGCTCGAGATCCTCGTCCCTGTAGGCGGCCGAGTCGGAGTCGGCGCCGGCAGCAGGGGCCGGGCTCGTTGCAGTCCGGGTGGCGTCATCATCGCCCCCATCATCGCCGCCGGCATCAGCACCTCCACCCGACGACTCGGTGGTGTCGCCGCGTGTTCCCGCGACGACACGGGCATCGCCGCCGGATTCGCCTCCAGTGGCAGTGTCCGCACCTCCACCTGCCGCCTGCTCCTCGGCGGCGCTCTCCTCCTCCAGCATGGCCGTCTGCGCCGCAGAAAGGGGACCCTGGACATCAGGCTCGAAGACTACTTCAAAATCTTCAACCATCTGGACCTCACAAAGCTACCCGGCAAGCCGGCTAGATCAGGCGGCAGCCGGAAAAGGAATCGAAAGCAGAATGAGAAGGGAAAAAGTTCACCTCAGGAGCTCGATCCGAGCGGTCGAAGGGATCGAGCCCGAAGTCCCAATCATCCTCAAGCCTGTCGGTGATGAGACGGGAAACCCACTCGCTTAATCCCTCCTGCGTCGGGATGTTCATGGAAGCTCGAGTGGGATCCCGGACGCCGGAGTAGAAGCACATCTTGTGCGAGCGCTCCTGCAGCGGGAACATCCGCCTTGTCGTCCAGGCCATGGTCAGATCCCTAGACGTCAGGCCGTCCGCCACCAGCTTCTCCAGGCGGGCGAACAGGGTGCCTTGCAGATTCTCATCGACTGCCGGCTTCCGGCTCCAGGATCTGTCCGCCGGACGCGTATTGGCGAAGGCGGGGAGGTTGATCCGGTCAACCTCAGTAGCGTTCTTGACATAGAAGTAGGTATTCTGCCACTTCTTGATGGACTCGGGCAGATGGATCTTGGGAAATGGCGTGCTCTTCGCGCTGATGGAGACGCCGCCGCAGTCTCGTTGCAGCCCAGCGGTCACCTGGGACCGCAAGAAGAAGAACATGCCGAAGAGCTCCATACTGGGCCAAACGCCCAAATACGCTTCGCACAGCGTGACGAAGCAGGACAACTGCGTGATGCAGTTTGCCCCTAGATGGTGAGGCTGCAGCCCATAAAAATGCAGAAACTCGTTGAAGAACGAGCTGACGGGGAGCCCCAATCCCCGCTCCACATGCGTGTAGAACATGACAAATTCATCCGGTTTGGGCCTTGGCGAGATCTCTCCAGGGGGAGGGGCGCGAGCCTCCACATCGCCGCTCTTCCCCATGGACCCGTTCCGGTGAAGCTTCAGAAGGAACTTATTGTCGATGATGGAACCCATCCAGGCACCCGTGCCCGCCATTGAAGATCTGTTGCCCGTGGTGGAGGAGGCGGAAGCGGAAGTGGCGAGACGAAGAAATCGGCAGGGAGCAAGAGAAGCAAGAACTGGCGAAGAAGACGAAGCGAGAGAGAGGGGCGAAAGTTCCGAGTCTTCCCCCTCTTTTCCCCTTTAAAAGCGGGGCAGGCGGAACCGCACCGCTCCATGCGCCACGTGGGGCGCAGGCAGGCCGTGCCGTCCACAAACGATCCCACTAACAAGCGGTTGTCACAGACGATCCGGTCCGCCGAAGACCGAAGCGACGTGCCCCTGACATCGGGCAGAGCACAACCATCACGACCAAGCGGCGAAACGTGGCTGACGCATGCCACGACCCACGATTCCCAAGACATCAAGACTACCGGAGACCGGCTACCCCAAGCCGGACGAGCCGCCTCCGGCCACCGTCACCCTATCCGGCAAACTTCAAGCCGGACGACTTCAACTACAGCGACAAACAAAGCATTGAAGCTCGAGAAGTCTACCCGGCAAGCCGGCAAGACTCCACGATCTCGGGGGCTAGTGTCGGGGATACGGACCCCGGATATCCCTAAGAGGACCATTTCTTCAAGAACTACATGGGCCGGCTACAGCGTGCCGCTTGGAGTTCGCCGGATGAAGCAAGCCGCTTCGCCTACCCGGAGGCGGACGGCCGGCTAGAGCAGCCGGCCTCTACCAACCGACCGGTCCGTACTGGTAGGCCCAGATTGTCCAGCCCCTGTCGGGCGTTACCGTTACAATGTAATGATGATATAGCTCCAGCCGGCTCCAGAGTAGTGATGTCATAGGGGCAATCGTGTAATCTCCTTGTAACCCAAAACCCTAGATACTGCCTATATAAGGCGTGCATGGGCCTCCTGCGTGAGGCAAGCGAACAGGACACACGGATACGTAGATCATCGTCTTCCACCTCTAGCCGGCTTGACATCTCCAGCCGGCACCACCGCCATACAGCTCCAGGAGCAACCTTTGTAACCCGATCTGTGATCAATCAATAAGAACAAGAAGAGCAGGACGTAGGGGTGTTACCTCCACGAGGGGGGCCCCGAACCTGGGTAACCGACGTGTGTTTGCATGTTTGTTGCCCAATCCCGCGCGAGCATCCGATCGTCGCCTGCCCCACACTCTTTTCCGTCTTTGATGGATATGCCGTGCTACCCACCACGACAAGCAGGGTGCCGAATAATAGCCCAGCAAGATTGGAGCACACCAAAAGCACGTACGCTCCACATCCTTTCTACAACTCTCTTGTTCCTTTGCAAATCGAGCCTCCATTTGCTTCTTGTTCACACCGAGATTGTCGTCACAAGGATTGGAGATTGTCTTGACCTCAAAACTAGACCACTCAAGGTAGATACCATCAGCTAGGTAGTATCCCTTGGTGTATGTATGGCCATTGATCTTAGAGCTCACCTCCGGAGAATTGCCCTCCGAAAGCCCAGAGAACACCAGAGAGTGCTGAAGCACATTGATGTCATTGTGAGAACCGGCCATGCCAAAGAAGGAGTGCGATATCCAGATCGAGATCGTGTGAAGCTACAGCTTCAAGTACGGTTGTGCACTCGCCAACATGTTACTTATATTGCCCCTGCCAAGCAAATGGACAATTCTTCCACTCCCAATGCATGCAATCTATGCTGCCGAGCATACCAGGAAACCCTCTTCCCTTGATCATCGACAAAAGGCGGACAATATCTTCAACATTTGGCTCTCTCAAGTACTCCTAGCCAAACACCGCAACCACATCTTTGCTAGACATGTCGACTCACTCATGCGTTGTACTCATCAACAAGATCGCCAGCAACTCCATATGCAAGCATCTGAATAGCGACGGTGCATTTTTTATAAGAGGAGAATCCAAAATTACCAAGGACGTCCCGCTTGCATATGAAGTAATTATCATGGACCATCACTCCTATCCGAATGCGGTTGAACACATGTCTCACCATACGGAAGCGGCGACAAAAAGTTTTGGCCGGATATGTTGGATTTGTGCGATAGAAGTAATCCTTGAAGAGTTGGACATGGCCCCCTTCTCTGTTACGATCCAACGCCGATGCACGGCCGGGTACCGAGCCCCTGAACATTGGTTGTTGCCTTGCAAGGTGCTCGTTGACGAGAAGTGTTGTGATCAAAATATCGGTCTCATCATCGGATGATCCTGAGGACGACGATGAATACAACATATTGTTGTAGAAATACTCATCCGAGCTATCCGTCATGGGAGGTGATTCGTACCTTGGGCAAACGGACGAACACCTTGTGAGCGACATCGGTCGTGGTGGTAGTTACGGTCTCCGGCCCATTCAAGTCCGAGTCGTTGAAGTGGCCCGCGAGCTTCACCTTCGGAGCAAGGGAACGGACCGACAAACTGTGGTGGTGGCAGCGGGACCGGTGAGTTGTGGTGGTGGTGATATATCAGCGGCGACGACGACAGGATGGCGCTGGTGCGGGGGTCCTACTAATCAGTCTAGGTGTGTCAGCAGTCGGTGGCGGGGCGGGCAGCGACGATGGATGGCGGGGGAAGGGCGAGAGGGAGTAGGGATAAGGAAGAAAATGGAATGTGTCACTGATGGCGGGCTAGACAAGGACTCCGCAGGTTGTCTACACGCATCCGTGCCGACACAAACTCGGTTTAAATTTGGACCGGATTTGGATTTGTGCGGACAAAAAACATAGACATCGGTACATTTGCGTCAACGCGTTGGACCATGATTTCTACCCAAACGGACAGAAACTAAACGCGCTGGATGAAATGGATCGACACGTTGGAGATATCCCTAAGCTCTCTCGTCGATACTGAAGGCACCGATCAGCTCAAATCAAGTTGGGTCTAGATTACAGGTACTGACTAATCAACATCCCATTCAATTTGCAGCGCAAAGTTAGTTTAGGCAGCGAGCGATACAGCGGAAAGGCTCCCCACTGGCCGGATCTGCTAGCCCACAACATACTGGCTGCTCATGTGCTCCATCGCCGTCGCCGGACCACCCCCTCCACCGGAGCTCCTCTTAAGCTCCTCGTGCAGCTCCACGATCAACGGCTTCCACAGCCGAACCCGAGCGTTGATGAACCAGTTCGCCACCTGACAAAACGCAGAAAATTTCATCCATAAGAGTCGGCCGCGAAATTCACTCCTGAACTACCGCCATGACGGATCTGTGCTCGGAATCAATGTGTATCCAGGGATGAACATGTTCGTACCTGGTTCCTGGTGAGGCCGCTCCTGGCAGCGAGCATGTCCTTCTCGCTGTCCTGAGGATACCTGAAGAGGAAGAAAATCATCACAGATCATTAGCAGTACAAGAAAATGTAACTTCGCCGTGGAGACGATCCATCAATGCACGAACAGCTTACGGGTGGAGGAAGTTCTCGAACATCCAGGCCTTGAGCACGGACACGCTCTTCTCCGGCAGCCCGCGCTGCGGCCGCCAGTCCTGATGCGGCGTGCGGCGCCGCGCCGTCAGGTGCTTCTGTATGAACGCCGACTCGTCCCAGCTGCTGCTCTGCTCCAGCTTCACGCAAGAGACCATCGATGATTCCGCAGGGTGGGGATGGTGACTGGGCGTAGGCCATCCTGCCGTCCCCGCCCCCGCCGCCGCCATGATCTCGCCGGTGATCCGCCGCCTCAGGGCGCGGTACGCCGACGACACGGCACGGTGCGCGAACGGCGCGCAGATGCCGCCGCCGCTGCTGCTGTCTGACGGCCGCATCAGACCGGTGAACTTGGCCGTCGTGCTCTGGATCTCCTCCAGGCATTGGTAGTACTTCGCATCCATCTGCACATCATCAGGGACAGTCATGTATCGCATGATTAATCTCGCGGTTAACTCTGTAAAAAAAATCGACAGAAAAGAAATGCTCACGAGCTGAAGCAGGTTATGGAGGTCGCTCCTGACCCTGTCAGCCTCCCCCCACCGCGCGCCGCCGTGCCCCTGGGACTGGTCACTGGAGCTCACCGCGGAGCAGTTCGACGGGCCGCTGACGGGCGAGTCGGCGTCGACGTCCGCGATGCCGCGCAGCACGTGGCCGACGGCGTCGTTGAGCGCCAGCTGCGCCACCGGCGCGTACGGCGAGCGCGCCACCACCACGGCGAAATGCACCGGCCAGAACCGCGCCTGCGGTTGCGGGCAATACGCCTGCTGCGACGGCTCGGGCGGCTGCACGGCTCTGCTCGTGTGCGTCACGGCGGAGCGGCTCGGCCCCGGCGAGAACTGGTCGGTGCTGCTCGCCATGCTGTCCGAAGAAGAAATGGAGCACGGAGCTATGGCACGGGCATCCGACTGGCCGTGGCAGGCGAGGGTCACCGCACCGGGGCGGCCATAGCCGCCGTCCATCTCCTCCTCCGCCTCCGGCGGCGTCGACCTCGCGCCGAGGGGATCGCCTTGCGTTGGCCGCTGCGCGTGCGGAGCGGACGCGTAGAGCTGGCTGGCGAGAGTGGCGAGCATCAGATCGTTCGCCGTGAACTGCACGCCGATATCCGCCGCCGCCGCCGTGGCACCGCCGGAACAGAGGCCAAGGCCGTACCCGCCATGATCAGGCGGCGGCATGCACGGGTGGAACGGCGCCACCTCGGTCCCGAGCACGCCCCCGCCGCCGCTCGCCGCGAAGTAGCCGTTCATGGCGTCCACCCCAAATTGCGGAATCCACTGATTGCTGCTGCCCATCGCGGCCTCCAAGAACTGCAGCCACGGATAGCGGATGCCTGGCGGCCCTGGAAACAGCAATCTGAATCAGATCATTGGGCACACTGTTCTTGCCAAGATTCTTGACAGATAATACTACGGGATCAGGCTGTACTAGTCCCGTACTAGTTATTAGGTACCCTTGGATTCGATATTTTCATCTGCTCTTTCTAGTTTACACTTTACAGTGTCCCACCTTCAAATAACTGTTCATTTCTGAAAGATTAAGGTACAGTTAGAATTGTTCATGACTAAACTTGCAAGGGAGTAACACAAGAGCAAACTTATATGGTGAGAAATACAAGCAAATCACGTACTAGATGCAGTTGATCACAACTAAAAAAAAAGAGAAATTCAGAAGGGTATAAATTCTGAAGATTCAGCCCCTCACAAGGATCCTAAAATGGAAAGATCATCACTTCCAAATAGGATGCATACAAGGAACAAGAAAACAATTGGGACAGCAAGGTGTTCTCACTCATCAGGTCACTGTATAATGATCAAAGAGAAGGGGGGAAAATCACCCAAAGATCAGAGACACCAGAGAGCAGCTCTCACCTGATCTTGACACCGGGTCAGACGTTGCCTGCCTACTCCTCCTTGTGGTGCTCAAATGCAAGAAACTGAAGCTCAAAACAGAGTGAGAGGAGGCCAAAGAAATCAATGGCTCCTCCAAAGCTTGGGTGTGCTTCGCCTGGTATGATGATGGGCTCTTTTAGCAGGGTGTGGGCAAGCTACAGGGACACGCTCGTCATATCATCAACCTGATGAGTAATGCATGCAATGCAGCAACTTTTCTTTGAGGTGAAGTGAGCATGCAGGCAACAACTTTGATTGAGCTAAGACGAGGAGGAGAGGAGACAACAGAAAGGAGGGAAGAAAGGCATGGGTGGCTAGTGTTTCTGAATGTTGTAGTAGTGGGACGGGAGGATAATTTTGTGCAGCCTTTTCAAGGACACACACTCTCTCTCTGCATTCATGTAGGTCTGGCTCTGCTCTCTTTCGTGTACCTGACCTCAAGCATCATATGTGCACTGTGCTGCACCTCCATGCAAATGATCGAGGCAGCCAAAAGATCTGGAATCTCTGTGCAGGGATGATGCAGCAGCAGCTACTTAGGTAGTAGTAGGCGCTAGTAGCTCCTGTGTTGGCAGCAGGCTGTGTCCTGCCCTACTGCTCTCTCGTCACCACACCCTCAGACAAAAGAGTACTGCTCCCCGAAGCCACACCACACCGGTACCTTTACGCAGGGCATTAACCACCAGGCTATGGACTAATCTTGTCCTACTAATAGCGTATAGTTAGAGTATCTCAAGGGGGGTGACTAAATTGTGTCCGGCACCTCCCAATTAGAGGCCTAATAGGGGTGCCGGACACTTCTCCGGCGCTTTTTTTCCCCCTCCCACACCGGCACTCACTAAACGGCTGGACCCCAAACCAAATGATCAAATCGAATCCAAAATATACAAAACCCGGCCGGTCACAAATGTTCCGGACAAATAGTTTCACCGGCCAACACAGGCACGGCCAAATGGTTTCACCGGCCAACACAGGGCACGGCCAAATAGCTTCGCCGACCAACACAGGCACGGCCAACAGCTTCACCGGCCAACACATGCACGGCAATCGACAAGTTTTTCCACCAAAATAAGTCCAGACGTCGGGGTCACATGAAAATCATTCTTCTTGGGTGTCGTCATCCTCGGCCCTTTGTTTCCTCGCCTTCATGATGCGCGCGACCTCCTGAGCAAAGTACTCTTGCCGTTCCGCCGGCATGTTTGACGTGTCCGTTGCCATGATCTTGAGCTCTCGGTTTTCTTGCATCTCTTTGATCTTCATCTCTTTCACCCTCTTGACTGTTGCAGCTCCTTCATCTTGTGGCCTTGCACGGTATAGTACATATCCCACCTCTCGTTGTTGGCGGTGTACATCTTCTCTTTGAGAACATTGGAGGATGTCATGAACGTGGCAAGAGACTCTTATAGGGCGGAAGGCGCCCCGGCCTTGTGTGTCGCCACCTTCGCCTTCTTGTTCCCAGTTGGCCATGGAGTTGGCCCGGGCCCTGGAATTTGGGTTTCATCGACAACACCACCTTGGCTAATGGACGCACACAATGCACCTCATTTTTGAGATTCTTGAAGCACTTTCCAACAATGCATGTATTTGAAGGGCTTGTTCTTGTTCAACTCTTGATACATCTCCATAGTTTCCTTCAACTAAATTTAAACACACATGTTAGACGAACAATATAAACTTTGGTGCATACCAAATAGAGGGGAGGTTTGGTTTAGCATCTTACTACGTCGACTTGGATGGTGCTGCTCTCATTTCTTGTCCTCACTTGATCATAACATCCATGAGACTTGTTGACGGCCTCTCGTATGGACCCCCACTGCTTCTGTATTGCGTTGGACTTGCGACGTGGAGGCACATTCAGTGGCAGGTACGCCGTCCTCTCAAGGAATTCTTTGTAAATTCGGGTCCAATACGAAGTACTATTTTGTTGGGTGCCGATGATGGATTCTTGGCTCACCCCCATCAATGCCACACACAAAGCCGCATCCTCCTTTGGTCTCCATGTCCTGCCTCTATTCCCCTTCGGGTAGCTTCATATGGTCGTCTGTTTCAACATCGTGCACAACCTAGCTCTTCTCCTCCTCCTCCCTGCACTCCTCCTCCTCGTCGTCCTCATCCTCTCGGCGGTGTTCGTAATCGTCCTAGTTTTATCAATATTAAATGCACAATTCAATTCGAACTAGCGGCAAGATCATGAAATGCACAATTCAAAATGTCGGCGACATCATTAAATGCACGACTCAAACAGCCGGCCACACAGAAATGATCAAAATGTACCTCGCCAGCCGCCATTCCGCCGAGCACGTACGCGGCGTCTGTTTCGTCATCACCGAACAACTGCGTTGGCTCTACGGCCGCAGTGCCTGCAGATCGATGAAGCGCAGGCGAGTCGCTGAAGTGGGCGTCCTGGTTGAGGTCGATGCCTCGGCTCTCAACCCCCTCGTCCGGCGAACTAGAGAAGCGTGATGGGTGGAACGCCGGCAACGATGGATCGCTGAAATAGTTCGGGGAAGACGGCGATGATCGACGAGGAGGGCGAGCCAACGAGCTCGTTTGGCTCGCGCCGCCTACAGATTGGACAGAGACGATCTCCGGTTCCGCTAGCCTCAATTTCACGCAGTCGCCGGCCTGCTCGTAAAGCGGACGCCGCCAACTGCAACTCATCCTCATTGAACGGCAACTCCAGGTCTTCCGCCTTCATCGCCGACGACTTCATCACCACGGCCCTCGTCGACCCCTTTGCCTTGGCGGATTTGCTTTGGGTGGGCTTTCTCAGACCCACCGACGCCATCGGAGCCGACGAGAGGTTGTAGACGACGATCTCACCGGCGGCGGCGACGGCGACGAGCAAGGTGAAGGGGTGGGCGGCGGCGGCGGCGAGGCAGTAGAACGGAAGGGGTTTGTAAGAATGGAGGGAAGATTTGGCGGCCGGCGCGGCAATAGAGAGGAGGTTTTGGCGGCCGGCGCGGCAATGTAGGGGAATTTTCGCGCCATTCGCTTCGTGTGTATGACGGGCGGGCCATATCTGTCGGAGGCTCGGGCCGGACAGTGTCCGGCATCGCGAAGGCAGCCCCCAAAGTTGGAGGCCCTGTTCACGGTGCCGGACAGAATTTGGGCCGGACAAAGGCTTTGCGACCCCCCGGTGTGGCCTGTTTTTCTGTCCGGCGCCCTAAAGGAGCTTTACGGCCCCTTTTACGACCCCCCTCTCCCCGTGGAGATGCTCTTACTACGAAATCACCCCATGGAACCTAGATCAACCTCAACCTGAATTTCGAGAAATCTTGTCCTACTAATAGCGCGTAGTTACTGCGAAATCACCCGATGGAACATATGTCCACGTGACCACGTGAACCTGAATTTTCAAGAAATCTAAAAAATCATATTTCAAAGATTCACATTTCAAAAAAGAAAATACTATCATACGTGGCAAAAACAATATAACTTGGTATTTTGTTGCACAATGAAAATCCGGATCATTTTAGAGTTCCTTCTATACTTTGTTTTTTCGCACAAGTCACATACTTTTGTATTTTACTTTCAAACATGACATGCACATACCTTCATATATTCTTTACACACACATGATTTATACTATTTATATATTTTTTTAGCAAGAACTGTAGGGCAAAGCCCCACAATATTTTATTATTGAGATTAAAATAAAGCACTGTACAAATATTTACATACAAGAGGGCTAAGCCCTTCAATCTATGACTAATAATATATTTTGATTTAACTATTCATCGGGGTTCACATGGACCAGGTCCACCAAATCTTAACTAACGGTAATCTCACAGTAACCAGCACATTTCTCATGCGAATTTGTAAATACTCCAGTGTCTAAACTTTAGGGTTTAGGGTTTATTTTGGTCAAATGAGAAGAAATAACATTGGTAGTATGAAATTTTCCATTGGTGTTAGGGTTTAGGGTTTGTTCAGGTTCAGTGAAGCAAAGGTAAAACAAAGATAAATTTCCAATTCTAGTTATAAGAAAAAATTTAGGAATTTTATCTCCACTTGGACCTAATATTCTAATGTCTAGGCACGAAGAATCAGACCAAGATATTAGCGCAATCAAAATCTAATTATATTTACTCATGTGTCTCGATTTTTATTTGACCATGGCAATGAAGATTCATGTGAATCAGACACTCGATCTTATTTTTCTGTTTTGTTTTTATCCAATGTTTTATACATATGTTCCTATTCTATTCTTGGCAGGAGTGGCATTTTGACACTTGGGAGCATATGTTCTTGTTTTAAAAATGCGTTATAAACACATTATAAACATGAAAAAAATTGGTGCTAAAAAGACTTTTACCAGATTTCATTTTTCTTTTTTTATACGGATCACTAAATATCGTTTTTTTATGAAACTTGACGTGCGTACATAGAATACCGAGAAAGCACCACATTTTTTGTTCAGTTTTTTAAGTTTCAAATAATTTATTGGTGGCCTTAGCATATTTTTCCGGTATTTCATCTATTCTAGGCTGTTGGATGGAACTTAGCTCGAATTGAATTGCCCAAAAAATTCCAAATCCAAGTTGGAAAGGAAATGGCCTCCATTTCAATTCCCTTGTTTGGATGTGCATAGAATCTGTTTGTTAGAATCACAGGGCAGCACCAATTCCAAATCCTGTTTGGATGTCCAAAACATGGAATTGGAAATTATTCTGATTTGGGAGAGACTAGGGGCGTGGCCGGCTTGGGGAAGGCCAGGGCTAGCCGCCGTTCGCCTCTGCCGCCGTTCGCCTCTGCACGCGTGTAGCCATGGCCGGCTTGGGTTAGGAGGCAGGGGAGTGGAGGGGGCGGACGCCATGGCCGCCGCAGACCTGCTCCGCGGGCGCCATGGGAGCGCGGGGAACGAAGAGAGGCCAGCACGAGGAGGGCGGGGATGGGGACAAGGAAGGGGAACCTCACCGGCGCCGCCGCCGCCTTCCCCTCTACCGCCATGGCCACACGCGTCAGGTCGATCTAGGGTTACATGGCAGGGGAGTGTAGGGGGCGGACGCCATGGCCGTCGCAGACCTGCTCCACGGGCGGGGGAACGAAGAGAGGGCAGCAGGAGGAGGGCTGGGATGGGGAGAAGGAAGGGGAACCTCACCGGCGCCGTCGCCTTCCTACCGTCGAGCGCAAGGAGGAGCGCTGCTGTGCTACCTCGTGTTCTTTTGAGCTGAGCATCAGCGAAGCGGTACGCGCGGGGGCTTTCCGAGCGTTTCCGAGCCTGGGAGCTCGGAAATGAACGAGACCAACTTACACGGCGCGCGGGCGGGCGTGGAATTGGTCCAGGTTTCCGTCATCTAATTCCTAGGCCACTCCAAACGCTGGAATTCGGGATGCCAATTCCAGATACTCAATTCCGAGCTGATTTTCCAACATCCAAACGCGGGTAGTGAAATTCACTTTGGGCGTGTTTGGTTGCTCGGACGTTTTTCAGCCTCCTTTCGTCCGTGGCCCTGGCCAGCCAGGCCCTGAAAAACGAGGCCAGAGTCATGTTGTGCAGCTCGTTTGGCTGCCAACAATGTTCTAGCCAGGCCCGTTTCACAACATGCAAATTTTCAAGCCCACGTAGTTTGGTTGCGTTAAAGTGTTCACAGTGCTAATTTCATGGTGTTTGGTTACATGCAAGTGACTTGATGTGCTTACCTTGTTACCCAAGTGGTGAACATACCACAGTTACCAACAATGTTCTACATACCATGTCTAAATATGCTGAACCATAGGCTTTAATGAAAATGCCCTAACTAGTTAGCAAAATAGGTGGTGCATCACAAATTCAGCACAAGATCTGCTGGTGATGCACCACAAGTTCGTCTTCTGAGGGGTTTAGTATACCACCTCGCAAAATATACATGTCTGCCATCAGTTTTACGAAGTTCTACATAATAGGGGACATATTAGAGGGCATGGCAACAAGCACGTAAGAAGCAACAACATCAAAGCCCCGCCGCCAGCTCGTAGAAGGCGCGATAGTAGGTGAAGTACCACTTCTTCCTGGTTTCCTCATCCCCGGCAAGATAGGCGACACGCGCCTCTTCATGATCCATGAGGTAGCTAAGAGCAAGGTGGAGCGTGTTGACCGACAAAGGATTCGGCACACGCGGTTTGCCGAATATGATCTTCATCTGGTCATACTTCTCAATTGGCGTGTTGATGAAGCATTCGTCCTTGGGGTTAACCTGAATTGGGGACATATGATGGCAGTTGCACATGATGACATTTGAAGTAGACAATTGGAGACACAGAAGTACAGATTATGAAGAACTGAACTGAGGAAGCTTATGGTCACATGTTTGAGGAATGCCGTATCGTCCATGTAGAAAGTGCTTTACTCCTCACGCCATGCACTCCTTCGACTTGTGCCAATGACCGGAGATGGTTCCACCTGGTCTTCCACTTCCTGAGATGATTGTACAACTGCATGTTGCTGACCTTGGCTTTGCAGAATAGGAGAACATCTTTGTAAATCTTCTCCAAACTGGCGTCCTTGATTCCCCTGTCAATGTCGAGCCCATCCTTCACGAGCTCAGCCATCCTATTGAGGACGAAGGTGGACAAAGTTGCTGGCCACTGCATTGGACTATTCTGAGACCTTCTCCTTCGTACCGAGACGAACACTCGAGGCACCGACACGACCCCACTGCTGGCCTTTGCCCCTACCTCTGCGATGAATGCATATGTGGCCGGTATGTACCGCAGCGGCTTCGCGGGCAAAGGCAGCACAAACGTAGAGGAAATATCAGGGTCCTACACAGATGAACTACCGCATCAGTACCTAAGCATGACGAGCTAATGGTCGATCTAGAAGATGTACCGCATCAAGAGCTAGGCATGGTCTGCTAGATAAAAAATCTACCGCATGAGGAGCTAATGGTCGATCGGCAAGATGTACCGCATCAAGAGCTAGGCATGGGCTGCCAGATAAAAGATCTACCGCATGAACACCTAAAGATGTACTAAGATTAACCACATAGTAGATCTAGGTGTACAAACGGAGGACTTACAGTCAACCTGCTTATAGCTGGGGAAGGAACGGAGCTGGAGGAGGAGGCGTACGACATCTCGGACATCTCGGCGACGACCAGCTCCGACCGCCGAAGGAGTATCCGCCGCTTTCCTGCTCCTCTGTGTTAGATCTGAAAAGAGGAGAGCTCGGAGGAGGGGTGCGAAATGGTGGCGGGAGTTCTGGCGGCGAGGCGGAGGGGGTGAAATAGGGGAGCGAAATCGATGGGCGGTGACCGAAATTTGTCCCGCCGTTTTTTCGGCTGCGCGCGCGAGCTCGCACCATCTCCGAGGGGCGGACGAGCTCGGCTCCGCGTTCCCCACCCCTACACCGGAACAGAGCAAAAGAGGGTGGCTCAGTGGAAACGGCCGATTCGGTCGTTCCTATCGGGCCTGGCCCGACGCTGCTTTAAGGTTCGTGCCATGCAGGAACGCGGGCTGGGTCAGGCCACCAAACGCCTTGTTTTTGCATCCGCAGGGCCTGGTTGAGGAGTGCGTGGGCTACCAAACACGCCCTTTGTCTCCAAGGTGCATATGCACCTGGTACCGTAATAAATATTCACGGCTCATCTTCACATTCTATGAATTCATAAAGTCGTTCCGTGAAAAACCGACATCTTTTATAACATATGTAAAAAAGACAAAATCATGTCTCGTGAAAAGTGTTAATTTAACACGAAATTTTGTATTTTTTACAGATGCACACAAAATTATTGGTTTTTCGTGAATAAACTTTGTGAATACATAAGATGTTAAGATCTATGCGTGAACATGTTTTTGCAAAAAAAGTGGCATTTCTACATAAGTTTAAAATACATTTCAAATAAAGCTTACATATGCACCCGGGAGCGAACACGTCTCTCCCATTTTACTAATCTCCCAGACACGTTTAAAAGCAGAGCAAAACAGAGGAGGCCGGGTGCGTTGTGGAGATAGTAGGCTTGTGTCTGTCTGTGGAGGCACAGACGATGTTTACATCAACATACAGTAGAGAGAATGCAGCATTGGGAAGGTTGGTAATCAATGGCCAGGATCGATGAGGTCAGCAAGATCTAGTAGGCAGAGCGCTCACCGCCATTTATGGCCGGCAGAGAGGAACAGAGAGCAGTAGCTACCAGAGGTCCATGACCTCACGCACGCACAAAGCCCTCACTGTCCCTGGTCGTCCTCTTGGCAGGGTAAATTTATAGTGCCAATTACACTGTTAATACCCCGCAGGGTAGCTAGTAAATTTACAGTGCTAATTACACGAATATAATTTTATGTGAAGAGACGAAGTTCCATTGGTTTATCTAAACAATCAGGCCTTTTGAGATTATAGAAGGGTCTTTGTAAGAATTTTGGAGAATTCTAATCCATATTTATACATTTTTCCCGTGGAATCTATTTTGGATCAAGGTTCGTGCATTTGTGGATTAGTGAGTTCGTTTCAGAGGAAAACAACTTTTATGGCGGGTAAAATTATCATTTAAGATCGATCAATGTGTTTATTGAATCAATACACTATCCAACTTAATTAAAGATCCGGAAAAGAGCTACACAATATATTTAACAATGTTTATTTGATTTATGTGCTGGCGGACTTGGCACCACGAAAGGTATCTTTACGAAATGAAAGTGGCAAGGAACACATGATGGAACATTTTGTTTCGAACATATATATTTTTGACTATGTGTTAGCATGTGTTACGTGCCACGCTGTTCATTTAGCATTTAACATTACAACACCTCGTACTATCTCGTACGTTTTGGGTCATGGCTTGTGGGGATTGGATAAAGGTTCACGGTTGTTAATCTTGGTTTATCCATTTGGCTATATAGGAATGATATTTTATTTCGTAAGAAAATTCAATCTTGTATGTAAATATTGTTACAGTTGGTTGCGCGTTCATGGGCTTTCGGTACACAAGATGCAACATAAGGAGACGATGCAGCTTGGCGCCACGAGGAGCGAGTGGCTTGTAAGAGGGTTTATGTCCTCCATCGGCGACATGCCACTAATAGATTTCTTAGTTCTTAGAGTGATGCTTTAGAATACACCATGAACGGGTGTATCTTTTTTCATAGAAAAAGTTGCCAAGCAGTTTGAACAATGTCTTTCATGTTACAACGTTAATCGGAAGACTAGCCACCGCAAGCTACAACCACAATGCAGAAAGGTCTTGCTCGAACTGAGCATAAAGAAACGCATCTCGACCAATGTTAGTCACCTCCGAAGAACAACATCTTCATCCAAACTCTCCTTGTCGAAGTACTCACCGACCTTGAGTGCCTAAAGGAGTAGGTGAATTGGTGTTATGGCTTGATCGGTCCTAAAAATTATATCGTCTTAGACTCATAGGCAACAACATACATTGCGTCCCAGAAGCACAACCCGGAGCAATAACAAACACCAGAGCAAGGCTACACAAAACCCATGTGCCCCTCCACATTGTTTCCAAAACCGATGCTTTTAAGTTTCAACGAGGGAACAACGTTGAGTACGCCGCCACGCCCACCAACCACCACGGACCGGGCCCGTTCAACCCACCCAAGTCCCAATCCCGTGGGTGAGGCCTAGTGTGCATGTTTGTCAGGGAGTAGAACCAACCAACAAAGTCTACCCTCCACAGTTGCCGACACGTCTAGACTCCGTCAGATCTTCGTGACAGTGCGCTTCCAACACTACCAGGAGAGAGGAGAACGAGGAGGTGCTGCCACCCAAAGAAGCCCCCCACCGCCACTAGCATTGCGGGGGGGGGGGGGGGGGGGGGGGGGATGGGGTTCCTTCATGTCACCTCGGAGAGGGCCGCATGGTGAAATTCACTCTTTTTTGTGACTTGCAACTCAAGATATCATAAATTGCGGATGTATTGAAAGAGCATGGTTGCCCCATGTGTGGTTTTGGTAATCAATGACAATCTCTATGGACTAATGTTTGTATTGAGTTATACTTGTAGGTGTGTCCATATGCATTGCTTGATCTCCATTTGTTGGAGTCAAGGCTAAGGGAAGAATATTATATGTTGATCAAGTCTAATTGCGAGTTGATCAACATTCAAGTCCATGCGAAGATATGCCAAAGAGTGCCTCTCCCATATTGGTGTATGGGGGAGCAATATGCGAGTCTTCACCGAGCGGAGCGCAATCAAGAAGGTGGTCCATCTTGAGAAGGTCAAGATCGTCATCATCGATCTCAAGTGGATTATGCGCAAGGCAAAGGTATGATCTTGATAGGTTTTCTATTTTACCGGTCTCATGATGTTAGTTGAGAGACCGGGTTATAGGATAGATAACCGTACTATCAAGAGGGGCTCTCGAGCGAGTATCTTGATCGTATCGTCATAGAGAGCTCAAACCTTTGCATCCTTGGCATCATCTTCTTTGGTTCTTCTTTGGCTCTTCTCGTGGTGTGGTCTTGGTGCTTGTCGTGCTTGTCATGACAAGGCCAAGTTCACCGAAAACGGTTTTCATATGCGTCTCCTATTGCATTTTCGGTATTGGAGATTTTGTCGGTTCATCCTTGTAGATGGTCTCACTCTTCCAATTATTTGCAAAATTTCCTTTACTTGTTTTCAATATTTCCAAGGATATCTCTGGTCGTCCTCTTTTAAACAAAATTGATTTTACTTCATTCGGACTTCATTTGCAAAAGAGATATGGTGTTTCCAGTTCTTTATACAAAGGTTTTACCTTTCCACATTTGGTTTTATTCTCCCTTGTTGGACTATGATGTTTCTCTGTATATTCTTGTAGAGATTTTCGTTGCGATTCCAATGAGCCCAAGAACATCGAAAACGGAGTTCGGATGATCAAAATATGTTCGTTTTCGTGTTGGATGTTTTTCTGCAGTTTGGCCAGCCCAGGCCGGGCCAAGGCCGGCCGCTTCTGGTTCCTGCCCAGCCAGGCCGGGCCAAGGCCGGCCCCAGGCCGGGCAATCGGGCTGCCTCCCCTTTTCCCCTCCAACGGCTCCTTTTGGAGCCCCTTTTAAGGGGCCTTCTTCCCCAATGGTTCCCCAACCACTTGAGCATGTTTTTCCTCTCTCTCTCCTCCATTCTTGACCTTGGAAAAGCTTGCCTTCCTCTCAATCCCTCTCATGATTCTTGCATATCTTTGAGGGAAAAGTGAGAGGAGATCTAGATCTACATTTCCACCAATCTATTCCTCCTCTAAGTGAGGGGAACCTAGTAGATCTTGATCTTGGAGTTTCTTTGTATTTTTTCCTTTGTTCTTCCTCTTGAATCCCTCCCTAGCATTAGTTGCTTTGGTTGGATTTTAGAAAGAAGAACTTGACCACTTAGTGTGTTCTTGCCATTGCATTAGTTGCATCGGGTTGTGCTCTCCACGAATATTCGTGGGATTGAAGTTCAAGAAGCTTGTTACTCTTGGGTGCATTGTGTTCCCAAGAGCTTGTGCCTCTTGGGTGCATTGTGTACCCTAGACGCTTGGTGGTGTCCCGAAAATTTCGAGTCGTGAAGCTTCTGGCAAGGTTTGGGAGCCCCGATTTAGTTGTGGGTATGTGCCTCAAGATCGTTGTAAAGGCTCCGGATTCTGCCTTGAAGGATTTCGATAGTGGAAGGTGAACCTCACCTTTGTGGTGTGATTCATAGGAGAATAGGGTGAGGCCTTTGTGGCGTTGAGTAGGCCTGTGGTGGCGAGCTCACACCCCTCCAACAAGACGTACTCCCTTAACAAGGAGAAACTCGGGAATACATCCTCGTCTCCGCGTGCCTCGGTTATTTCTATACCCGGGCTCTTTACTTATGCACTTTACATTGTGATAGCCGTTGTGCTTGATATCATATATATTGCTACTATCACCTTGTTGTTATATTGCTTAGCATAAGTTGTTGGTGCACATAGGTGTACCGAGTTTATTAGGTTTTGTTGCTTGATAAATTAAACGCTAGTTTTATTCCGCATTTATCAAGCCTAACCATAAAAGTTTTAAATCGCCTATTCACCCCCCTCTAGGCGACATCGTTTGTCCTTTCAATTGGTATATGAGCCTCGGCTCTCTTTTTGGGCTTTACCGCCTATAGAGTAAAGATGTCGTTTAGAGAATTAGTGCACGATCCCACTTATATATTCGATGGCACAAATTATGATGTATGGAAAATTCGCATGCTTAATCTTTTTAGGGACATAGACCCAATTTTAAAGAGTATTGTAGATATGGGTTTTTATCCTCCAAAAAATTCCCAAACTTTATCTTTAGAGGATGAGAAAAACTCTTATCTCGATACTCTAGCATCTAATGGTCTTATATGTGTTTTGAGCGATGTAGTGCTTGAGTCAATCATGCCTTTCCAGAACGCTCATGAGCTTTGGACCAAACTTCAAGATAAATATGAAGTGTCCAACACTATTGAGGATGATTGTTCTCCCTCCACCTCCAGCCGTGATGAGTTCTCAACTTCGTATACTTCACCAAATTGTGGTAAGCCACAAACTAATATGATGGTGAGTAGTGATAGGTGTTGCAATAATGATAGTGAGCTCATTGTTGATGATCCTTTATCTCTATCTTGTTACAATGCCTCATCTTTGGACCTAAACACATATAGCACTATAAATGTCATACATGCTAGTGTTGATAGTTCTTGCATATCATCTAAAAATTGCTTGGATAAATCTCTTGATGATATGCTTGCTTTATCTTGTTACCATGATAAAAATGCTTGTGTTTCCTCTAATTCTTGTATTATTAATAATGTAGAGGAAACTTAATTTTCTATGGAACAAGATGTGAACTTGTGTAGTTCTTTAATTAATTGTTCTTCTTCATCAACCATCTTTTTCCTTATGGCTAAATCCTCAAGTACTGATGATAATGATAATGATAATGATAATAATGTTGAAGAAGATGGTGAGGATGATGATGATGAATCCTTTCATAAGAAAGGTCTAATGGTTCAAAATGCTCTTCCTAAAAATAAAAGTAAAAATGCTATCCTCTTTGAAATTATGGAAACCGTAATGAGCGTGGGCTTACTATTAAGGCTTTGGAAGCAAGCCTTGTAAAAAAAGGAAGGATTGAAAGATAGGATGCGGATGAAAAAGCATCCTTAGAATATGCCCTTGAGGAAGAGCATGAGACTCGGGTTTCTCTTGAGGAGAAACTCGAATTTATTGAGGAGTCTCATAATGAAATAATTGCTAAACTCATTAAAGAACTTGACCATGCTCATGCTAAATATAAAGTCAAGAAAAAGGAAAATGCTAGCTTTAAGGAAGAGCTTACCAAGTTGTCTTCTTCCATTCCTAATGATGATGCTTGTGCTACTAACTTCACTTCTTGTGAAGCATCTATTTTGAAGGAGAATGTTGATCTAAGGGCTCAACTTGAGTTGCTAACTAGCAAGTATAGAAAGTTGGAAGAAAGTCATGAAAAGCTATCTAGCTCTAATGATGATCTTCTAGAATCCTATGCTAGTCTAAAGTTAGCTCACGAGGCTATCACTACCAAGGTAACATCTTGTGAGCCTCATGTGGACGATAGCACAACTTTAACTAAAAATGCTATATTGCCATGTGCTAGTCCTAGTAGTTCATCCACTCAAAATATTAGTACATCATGTGATGAATTACTTTCCTTACCTTGTTGCTCTAACAATGAAGCTTCTACTTCCTCTAGTGCTTTTGTTGCCACTAACTATGTAGAGGAAATAAAAGACCTCAAGGACCAAGTCGCTTCTTTGAAGAAAGACTTGGTAAAGCGTCATGAAGGGAAGAGCGCACTTGACAACGTGTTGAGTGTGCAACAATCACCTAATGACAAGAGTGGACTTGGATTCAACTCCAACAACAAGAACAAGTCCAAGATTAACAAGAAGAAGGGCCAAGAACAAGTCAAGAATTCGGCCAAGATTACTTGCTTCAACTGCAAGATTGAAGGGCACCATGTTAGGGATTTCCCAATGAAGAAGAAGCCTCTTAGTGAGAAGCAACTAGGGAAGCGGCCTCTTGTTCAATCTCATGCTCAACCACGAGTTGAACAAAGGCCGCCTCCTAAGAAGACTCGAGTCAATGCTCCTCAAGTTGAGAAGCCTATTAAGAAGAAAGAGAAGAGTCGGTGTTACTACCTTTGCCGTGGCAAGGGTCACTTTGCTTCTTCGTGCACCACCGGTAACCTATCCAATCCCGTCTTAATTGATGATGTTTACTCTCTTAGGAAGGATAGGGTTGGCAATGTGTTTGCCAAATATGTGGGAACTCAAAGTGGTGTCAAGAAAAGAACCATTTGGGTTGCCAAGCCTATTGTGACTAAACTCTTAGGACCCAACTTGGTTGGAGACCAACAAGCTCAAACTTGATCAATAGGTGTTTGTGGAGGACATTGGAGACTGATACGTCCATTTTGCATCACTATTTTACATCATAATTTATCTTTATTTATTGATATATTTCATATTATGATGCAATACTTATGTTATTTTATCCCATTTTGCATGTTTGGCAATTATTGGAGATGCATCCGCCGGAGCCTGGAATCAGCTGGAAAAGTACCTGTCAACACACCTGACTTCGGAAGCCCCAAAAATTCCAGGAAAATTCAGAGCGTAATATTTCGGGAAATAAGTGACGGAGCCAGAAGGGGGCGAAGAGACGAGCAACAGGGGGCAGGGGTGACCCCCTGCCACGGGTCCACCTAGGGTCGCGGATGGGGCCCAACCCTGGTCCCTGTGGCCCCTCTCCGGCTCCCCTTCGGCGTATTATTGACCCATGACCTAAAAACATCGGGGGGTATCGAAGAGGAATTTTTCCGCCACCTCCACGAGGCGGAAACCAGACAGAGAGAAGAAGAGCTCTGGCAGGGAGAAATCTGCCGGGGAATTCCCCTCCCGGAGGGGGGAATCGCCGCCATCGTCATCGCCATCACGCCAAGCATCATCAGGATCATCATCAACACCATCTCCATCATCAGCACCATCATCACCGTCACTGTCCCATCTCATCCCGTTGTAGCAATCATCATTGTTTTGTTATTAGTTCATTGGAATCGTATCCCGGGTATTGATTACCACTTGTAGTTGATGCTTGAGAGTTTTATCGGTGAATTATCTTTACGATAAGATTGTTACCCTTATTCATATCACCTCTGATCATGATCTATATGATGTCTTGTGAGTAGTTCGTTTGGTTCTTGAGGACATGGGGAAATCCTAGTTGCTAGTAATTGCATAATGTTGAGTAATATTTAATGGTTTGATTTATGTTGTGGTGTTATTCCTCTAGTGGTATCGTGTGAACGTCGACTACATGATACTTCACCTTTCAAAGGGCCTAGGGGAATGCATAGTGTATTTAGTTTGCTTATGGTAGGGTTGCAGGAGTGACAGAAACCTAAACCCCAATTTGTGAACTAGTGCACTAGGGAGCGTAGGGTCTCGGAGTTTAAGGCTGTGGTTAGGTTTTTATCTTAATTACTTTCTTGTAGTTGCGGATGCTTGCAAGGGGTTTAATCACAAGTATGTATTTGTCCAAGTAAGGGCGGTGCATTAGCATAGGTCCACCCACACAGCACTTTACCAAAACATTGAAGGTTAATCACCGGCGTGCAATGAAACTGGCTAGGCAGAAACTCCCATGTGTCCTCGAGAACATTTTAATCTTCATAAGTAACACAACCGTCCTGTCCTTTGAGCTTAAAAGGATTGGGCTATTTGCTGCAATTATTGTAGCACTCTTTTATTTACTTGTTCTTTATTTGTTCTTTAAATCAAAAATCCAAAAACATTTCTCTTTTAGTGCTAGCAGTGAAACCTTGCTGACAACTACTTGTCAATACCTTCTGCTCCTCGTTGGGTTTGACACGATAGATCCCCTATACTTGTGGGTCATCAAGACTCTTTTCTGGCGCCGTTGCCGGGGAATGTAGCGCTATTGGTAAGTGGAACTGGTAAGGAACTCTTTTATTGTAAGTGTTGTTTTTATTTTTGCTTGTTACTTTGCTTCGTTATGGAGCACTCTTCACTTAATATGTTGTTTGGGAGTGACTCTGCCACCACACCTGTGGTGGATAAATGTCCTTCGCTCTCTGAAATTGATCCATTTAAAATACCCATGGGAATTATTGATCATTCTATGAGTAACCGTTATGCAGGGGATGGAACCATCCATCCAGGTTATTATTTGCTTTATATTAAAGATCTGTGTGAGCTATTTAAGATTGCAGGTATGTCAAAAGAGGTAATCATGAGGAAATTATTCTCAATATCACTAAAAGATAAAGCTATGGATTGGTATATGCTTCTGGATAATTCTCACTTGATGGATTGGAAAGAGCTTATGTCTCACTTTTATTCTAAATTTTATCCTCTTCATGAAATTCATCAAGATAGAAATTATATTTATAACTTTTGGCCACACGAAGGAGAAAGCATCGCTCAAGCTTGGGGGAGGTTGAAATCTTTAATGCTTGAATGCCCCAATCATAAGCTTCCTAATGATATAATTGTCAACAATTTGTATGCGAGGTTTCCTCGCTATCATAAGGATATGCTTGATGCCTCTTCTCTCGGATCCTTTACAAACAATGAAGTTAACGCTAAATGTGATTTAATTGAAAGGATTTATCACAATACAGAAGATTGGGAGATCGACAAAGGTAAAGAATCAGGTATAAATTATGAGTATGACTGCATTAAATCTTTCATGGAAACTGAACGTTTTAATATGCTTAGTACTAAGTTTGGGCTCGATTCTCAAATTATTGTTGATCTTTGTAAATCCTTTGCTGACCATATTAACATTCCGAAAGAAAAGTGGGATAAGTATCATGAACCATTTAAAGATGTTTGTAAAACAGATGTGCTTGCTAGTGATGATGTGCCTGTTCAAACAGTTGAATCTGTTTTACCTGCTGTTTACTTTGAAAAACCACCCTTTCCTATAAAAATTAAAGAGCACTCAATCGTGGCTAGTGTGGTTAATAAAAGTGAAAGGAAAGCTTATGAACCTGATGAACAACTTGAAATTGCCTCTCCAGTAGCTTTGGTTAAAGATCTTGTAACTGAGAATGTCGATGAAAGTTATATTTATTTTTGTGAAGCTGCTACTAACATTGTTAGACAAGATAAAAGTGCAAAAGTTGTTGGTACTCCTATTGTCTCTGTTAAGATAGGTGATCATTGCTATTATGGATTATGTGATATGGGTGCAAGTGCAAGTGCTATTCCTTATACACTTTATCAAGAAATAATGCGCGAAATTGCGCCATGTGAGCTTGAGGATATTGAATTGGAGATTAAATTGGCTAATAGAGATGTCATGCACCCGGTGGGAATTGTCAGAGACGTTGAAGTCTTATGTGGTAAGGTAAAATATCCAACTGATTTCCTTGTCTTGGGGTCGGTTAAAGATAAATTTTGTCCTATCATATTTGGTAGACCTTTCTTAAATACTTGTAGTGTTGTTATAGATTTTAAGAAAGAAAAGGTCTTTGTTCAATTCGCTGGAGAGACGTATGAATTTAATTTTTCCAAATTTGCTAGACATCGTTATGATAAAGAATGGTCTAATGAGGATCTTATTATTGAAAGAATTGCCTCTATTCCCGTGCCTCCTAATGATCCTTTGCAGCAATATATGGAGGAGCACGAGAATGATATGTTTATGCAGGAAAGAGAAGAAATTGATGAAGTCTTGTTTAGACAGCCGGCTATTCTAAAGTATAATCTACCTGTGGAGTCTCTGGGGATCCCGACACCTCCAAAGGGAGATCTTGTTTTTGAATTAAAAGCTCTCCCATACACTCTCAAATATACATATTTGGATGAGAAGAAAATATATCCTGTTATTATCAATTCTAACCTTTCAGTGAAAGAGGAGGAGCGATTATTGGAGGTCCTTAGGAAACATCGAGCTGCATTGGGATATACTCTTGATGATCTTCAAGGGATTTCTCCATCTATTTGTCAACATACAATTAATCTTGAGCCTGATGCGAAGCCCGTTGTTGATCATCATCGAAGATTGAATCGAAAAATGAAGGATGTGGTAAGAAATGAGATACTTAAGCTTCTTGATGTAGGTATAACCTATCCTATTGCTAATATTAGATGGGTTAGTCCTATTCATTGTGTTCCAAAAAAAGGAGGTATGACTGTTGTTGCTAATGATAATAATGAACTCATTCCTCAAAGAACGATTGTAGGGTATAGAATGTGCATTGATTATAGGAAACTTAATAAGGCTACTCGAAAAGATCATTATCCTTTGCCTTTTATTGATCAAATGCTTGAAAGACTGTCTAAGAATTCTCACTTTTGTTTTCTTGATGGTTATTCTGGTTTCTCTCAAATTGCTGTTAAATTTGAAGATCAAGAAAAAAACTACTTTTACTTGTCCTTATGGAACTTATGCCTATAGACGTATGCCTTTTGGTTTGTGTAATGCACCTGCTACTTTTCAAAGATGCATGTCTGCTATTTTTCATGGTTTTTCTGAGGAAATTGTGTAAGTCTTCATGGACGATATCTCTATCTATGGAACTTCTTTCGACAATTGCCTCTATAATCTTAACAAAGTTTTGCAGAGATGTGAGGAGACCAATCTTGTTCTCAATTGGGAGAAGTGCCATTTCATGGTAAATGAAGGCATAGTGCTTGGACATAAAATTTCTGAAAGGGGGATTGAAGTTGATAAAGCCAAAATTGAAGCAATTGAGAAGATGCCCGATCCAAGAGACATCAAAGGTATTCGTAGTTTCCTCGGTCATGCTGGTTTTTATAGGAGGTTTATTAAAGATTTTTCTAAGACGTCGCGGCCTCTCACTAATCTTTTTCAAAAAGATGTTCCATATGTTTTTGATGAAGATTGTAAGGAAGCCTTCGAGGTACTAAAAAGGGCTTTAATCACCACTCCTATAGTTCAACCGCCTGATTGGAATTTACCCTTTGAAATTATGTGTGATGCTAGTGATTATGCTGTAGGGGCTGTCCTTGGCCAAATAATTGATAATAAGTTGAATGTAATTCATTATGCTAGTAAAACTTTGGATAGTGCACAGAAAAATTATGCAACCACTGAAAAGGAATTTTTAGCGGTCGTTTTTGCTTGTGATAAATTTAGACAATATATTGTGGACTCTAAAGTAACTATTCATACTGACCATGCTGCAATTAAGTACCTTATGGAGAAGAAAGATGCTAAGTCTATACTTATTAGATGGGTGCTTTTGCTGCAAGAGTTTGATTTGCATATTGTTGATAGAAAAGGTGCAAAAAATCCAGTAGCTGATAATTTGTCTTGAATGGAAAATAATCCTCATGATCATCCCTGTAAAAGATAGTTTCCCTGACGAACAACTTGTCATCGTTAAGGTAACTTCTCATGATGCACCTTGGTATGCTGATTATGCTAATTTTATTGTCTCGAAATTTTTGCCTCCAAGTTTTACTTATCAACAGAAAAAGAAATTCTTCTATGACTTGAGGCATTACTTTTGGGATGACCCACATTTATACAAGGAGGGAGCTGATGGAATCTTGAGGAGATGTATTCCTGAGCATGAACAGGAGGAGGTATTGAGGAAGTGCCACAATAGTGATTATGGAGGACATCACACAGGTGAAAGGACTGCACATAAGGTTCTTCAATCAGGTTTTTATTGGCCTACTTTACTTACGGATGATAAAAAGTTTGTTTCATCTTGTGATGAGTGTCAAAGGGTCGGTAACATTAGTAGACGTAATGAAATGCCTATGAATTATTCTCTTGTTATTGAACCTTTTGATTGTTGGGGTTTGACTTTATGGGTCCTTTTCCCACTTCTCATGGTAATACTCATATTCTTGTTGCTGTAGATTATGTTACTAAGTGGGTGGAAGCTATACCAACTAAAAGTGCTGATCATAAGACCTCCCTAAAAATGCTTAAAGAAGTTATTTTTCCTAGGTTTGGTGTGCCTAGATATCTTATGACTGATGGAGGATCTCATTTTATTCATGGAGCTTTTAGAAAGGTTTTAGCTAAGTATGATGTTAATCACAGAGTCTCCTCTCCGTATCATCCTCAAACTAGTGGGCAAGTTGAATTAACTAATAGAGAAATTAAACTGATCTTGCAAAAGACCGTTAACAAGTCTAGGAAGAATTGGTCTAAAAAACTTAATGATGCTTTATGGGCCTATAGAACTGCTTATAAAATCCTATGGGTATGTCTCCTTATAAAATGGTTTATGGGAAGGCATGTCATTTGCCTCTTGAATTAGAACATAAAGCTTTTTGGGCTGTTAGACAACTTAATTATGATCCCAATCTTGCCGGTAAAACTAGGCTGCTTAAATTGAATTCTTTGAATGAGTGGAGTATGAGGCTTATGAGAGTGCTCGTTTGTTTAAGGAAATGTAAAGAGATGGCATGATAAGAGAATTTTGAAAAGAGAATTTAATGTTGGTGATAAAGTGCCTTTGTATAGGTCCCGTCTCAGATTTTTTTGTAGGAAAATTGCTATCAAAATGGGAGGCACCATTCATCATTGAGGAAGTCTATCGCTCCGGAGCTATAAAGATTAATAATCTTGACGGAGACAAACCTCAAGTGGTGAATGGTCAGCGACTTAAGCACTACATCTCCGGTAATCCAATGGAAAAAGATGTCGATGTTATTCAAGTGGTGTCGGGGGGCAACCCCCGGATAGGGTCAAGATGACGAGATATGTGTGGACCCGGAGTTGACCAGGTCAGCGATAACCGACATACCACACCGGCATACCCGGAGTCGACCGGGTCAGAGCGGACCGACATACACGAATGTCGGATCATGCAAAGTATAAGTCGGAACCTTCTTTGTTCTTCTTATGTGCAGGGAAGGAGAAACCGAGTTACGGAGTATCTGGTGCGCATAGGCCGGATCGGGAGAAATGGAGCTCTATCCCGGAAGGCGGTCAAGACTCACGTCTTGTCCCTACAATCACGGGGTAGGCGTCCTGCCACTAGCACGATGGGACGCGCTTCCTAACCCTTGACTCGGAGGCCACGGTATGGGGAGTCGGGTCTCCATGCTGCTGACCGAAGCGGTATGAGGGAGCAGTGCACAGGAGTTGATAGATTGGACATGCCACGCAGGGATGACCGAAGCAGTCAGAGGACCGGACGTGGCCACAGTGCGGGCTACGCCAGCATCTACGTCAGCCCTAGCTTGTGCCCTGGGCTTCCCTTTATAAGGAGCACCAGGGGCTCCTCTTACGGGGACGACCCCAGACGATTCATTAGAGCCCAGACACTCTGCCTCGTAAGACAACACACTAGACCAGAGAGCCAGGGAACCATCCCAAGACTCGGTTGAGTGCCCCAAGCTCAAAGTTCTTCATATACAGCTCAAGGAGCGTTGTGTAGCTCGAGTGTGATCCACTATATATAAACAATCAAGCAGGAGTAGGGGTTTTATCTCCTCACGAGAGCCCTGAACCTGGGTAAAACCGTGTGTGTGTGTGTTTCTGTGTGCGTCTTCTACACGCGCTAGCCCTCCCCGGTGCCTCCAGCGTCCATCGGCCCCGAGTTAAGCCTACCCATGGCATCTGTCCGTGCACCACCACGACAAGTGGTCACTCCGGAAGAACTTATTGAGACCAAATACCGGAAGACTCCAGAATCAGAAAACGAATGGGTAACTGTTTCGGTAAGGAAAGTGCTTCGGAAAATTTCAGAAAATTCATATTATTTATTTCTCGAAAATTAGGAAAATTCGGAGACTGGACGGAGTACGAGATGGAATCCAGGGGGCAGAGGCGTCCCTCTACCGTGGCCCCACCCCAGGCTGCGGTGGGGACCCGCCCCTGGCCCCTGGACACCGCCTCGACTCCGCCTAGTCCCGTCGCCTTCCTTTTATTGCAGAAATTTTCGCTATATATTTACCCGAATTTTTCGAGAAGCGTATCCTGTGTTTTCGTCGTGTTTTCGTTTCGAGTCTTTTCTGGCAGATTGCTTTCGCTCAAACCCTAGTCGAGATGACTTCTCCAAGCTCTTCCAACGACGATTTCGTCAAGAACGTCATAAACCCCTACCTAGCTGAGGTCAAGATGTATCCTTAAGTTCTCCAGCTCAAGGATGGTGTGCTTCATAAACAAGATCTTCAAGGCCCCAAGAAGGAAGGAGACATGAAGACAAGGTTGGAAAAGGTTGAGCAGGAGGTTTTCAAGTGCAAGGAGATGATTGAGCGTGGAGTGACAGCATCAATCACCGCATCGTTGCTGAACTTATCACTCTTCACAAGCAAGAAACCAATGAATGAATGGAGAAGATATTTCTATTGGAGACTGAGACTGCTAATCTGCAAGCACAGATCTACGATCTTCACAATCAGATGTGTGAGTATGAACTTAGATTTAAGCGTATAAGCTCTGCTGCAAGTTTCAGGTCCGAAGAGACTCGTTCGTCTTTCGTTGACGGGAAGCACCTCCCGTGGAAATTTGGCAACAAGTGATGGAGAAGGAAGTCTTTCTAGTAAATTCGAGCACTATGGGTAAAGGCACTCCCTTGGCTTGTTCCAAGCTTGGGGGAGTGCCCGGGTATCTTTATCTTATGTCTTTTATTTTTCGCAGTCTTGTGAGTCGTATCATGAGTAGAGAAGTTATCTTGTAGTATGGTTTTGCATTGTGTCTTGTCACTCATTGTGAGTCCTTTGTATCCGTTGGTGTGTGGTTTTCTATAATGGAATATAAATGAGAAGTATCTTTTATTCTTCTGCACTTTATAATTTATTATGGCAATCTCTCTCATCTGCTGATCTTGTGGTAAGTAATGATTTGGCATCGGGTGAATGAGTAGAAGTTTATTCGGTATCGATAAGCATGGCTTTGTTTAAATTGCAATAGTTACTTTGGTGCTTGAGTAGAGAAGAAGAATTTGATTGCAAATACACTATCTTGTATGTCTTACATGCTTGTGAACCTTCCAGCTCATACACCTTTGTATTAGATTTATTTCTGACAGTGATGATAAGATTTATGTTGCATGTTTGACATTTTGTTTTTGATAGCATATTTGATTTACATCTCTCAACATTGTTTGTTTGCTTTAAAGCCTTTCTAGCCTAAAGCCCTGTACTGAGTGTATGGTTCACTCGTGCATCCAATCCCAAAGCCAAACTTTCTTGCCAGCTGAGTCCACCATATCTACCTATGCAAGGTATTTCTAGCCATACCAAGTAAATTTGTCATGTGCTACCTTTAAAAATTCGAAATACTCCTTTTTGTGCCCCTGCTTTAAGCTCATGAGGGAGCAGTGGAGAGCTAGATATAACTTGTGACGAGCAAGGTCATTTCCCCCCTTTTTCACCCGGTGTCGATGGATTACGTCTTCACTTGAATCAACCCGAGAGCAGCTTAAGAAAAATATAAATATAACTCACAATTCTCCTCCGCGCAATGCAAATCTGAGAAATCAGCCCAAACATTGGACAGTGGTGAAACCAAGGAGAAAGAGGAGCGTACTCGCTCCTCTAAGAACTAGCTTCTCTCACAAGTCTAAAAACCTTTCTTGTCATGAGTGACTAGATAGCTTCTCTGTTGTGAAGTCGTTGACGAAAGCATGCATACCTCAAAATCATTTTACTTTTGTTTTAAAAACCAAAAAGCTCTGGCACATGACTAATCCCTGGTTCCCTCTACGAAGGGCCTCACTTTTACTTATTGTTGAGTCAGTTCACCCACTTCCTCTACCTTCTACAAGCAAACCCACAGTGTTGAATTTTGATGTTAAGCAAGCATGATATCTACATTATGTCTTTTATGTCTCATGATAGTTATTCATTTTTCTTATGTCAGTTCTAACTCTTTTATAAGGATATAGCCTTGACGATTTGCAACTCGTGGGAAGATGACCAGATGGTTGAAGCATTTAAATGAATCTTTCTTGAAATATGGGCTGATAAGTTTCTTAAGCGGAGTCTTGTTTTGTCTTTGCTTAATAAGTTTCTGTCTTCTTTCACCTTAACATGTTGTAGTTACATTACTTGTCTTCGAGAAGCTTTATGAGAGAAAAGTTGTTGTTTAAGATATACTTGTGTTTGATGAGTAAATACTGATGCTTCATGTTCATATTCTTTATTTATCGACACTTCACTCTATAAACCTGTGGTCATGTTTACCGAGTTCAGTTTTCGCTTGGGGACAAGCGGAGTCTAAGCTTGGGGGAGTTGATACGTCCATTTTGCATCACTATTTTACATCATAATTTATCTTTATTCATTGATATATTTCATATTATGATGCAATACTTATGTTATTTTATCCAATTTGCATGTTTGGCAATTATTTGAGATGCATCCGCCGGAGCCTGGAATCAGCTGGAAAAGTACCTGTCAAGACACCTGACTTCGGAAGCCCCAAAAATTCCAGGAAAATTCAGAGCGTAATATTTCGGGAAATAAGTGACGGAGCCAGAAGGGGGCGAAGAGACGAGCAACAGGGGGCAAGGGCGACCCCCTGCCGCGGGTCCACCTAGGGCCGCGGGTGGGGCCCGCCCCTGGTCCCTGTGGCCCCTCTCTGGCTCCCCTTCGGCGTATTATTGACCCATGACCTAAAAACATCGGGGGGATCGAAGAGGAATTTTTCCGCCGCCTCCACGAGGCGAAAACCAAACAGAGAGAAGAAGAGCTCCGGCTGGGAGAAATCTGCCGGGGAATTCCTCTCCCGGAGGGGGGAATCGCCGCCATCGTCATCGCCATCACGCCAAGCATCATCGGGATCATCATCAACACCATCTCCATCATCAGCACCATCATCACCATCACCGTCCCATCTCATCCCGCTGTAGCAATCGTCATTGTTTTGTTATTAGTTCATTGGAATCGTATCCGGGTATTGATTACCACTTGTAGTTGATGCTTGAGAGTTTTATCGGTGAATTATCTTTACGATCAGATTGTTACCCTTATTCATATCACCTCTGATCATGATCTATATGATGTCTTGTGAGTAGTTTGTTTGGTTCTTGAGGACATGGGGAAAGCCTAGTTGCTAGTAATTGCATAATGTTGAGTAATATTTAATGGTTTGATTTATGTTGTGGTGTTATTCCTCTAGTGGTATCGTGTGAACGTCGACTACATGATACTTCACCTTTCAAAGGGCCTAGCGGAATGCATAGTGTATTTAGTTTGCTTATGGTAGGGTTGCAGGAGTGACAGAAACCTAACCCCAATTTGTGAACTAGTGCACTAGGGAGCGTAGGGTCTCGGAGTTTAAGGCTGTGGTTAGGTTTTTATCTTAATTACTTTCTTGTAGTTGCGGATGCTTGCAAGGGGTTTAATCACAAGTATGTATTTGTCCAAGTAAGGGTGGTGCATTAGCATAGGTCCACCCACACAACACTTTATCAAAACATTGAAGGTTAATAACCGGCGTGCAATGAAACTGGCTAGGCAGAAACTCCCATGTGTCCTCGAGAACGTTTTAATCTTCATAAGTAACACAACCGGCATGTCCTTTGAGCTTAAAAGGATTGGGCTATTTGCTTCAATTATTGTAGCACTCTTTTATTTACTTGTTCTTCATTTGTTCTTTAAATCAAAAATCCAAAAACATTTCTCTTTTAGTGCTTGCAGTGAAACCTTGATGAAAACTACTTGTCAATACCTTCTGCTCCTCGTTGGGTTTGACACTCTTACTTATCGAAAGGACTACGATAGATCCCCTATACTTGTGGGTCATCAGAGACTTGGCTATCTTTGAAGAATTAAGGGATCTTCATGATTATTATTTCATCAAGCCAAGTCAATTGGATTATATTGCCATATCTTATATCCTATGTTCCTCCTTGCGGTAACTTGTATTTAAATTATATTGCCATATCTCATATCCTATGTTCCTGCTTGCTCCCTTGCATGTGTTAGTTTTGTTCCTATCATGTGCTTGTATATGTTGTGCCTATTACTTACCTTGAGCAATCAAGTTTGTGTATGTTAATTTGCGCATCATATATGTGTAAACTTTGTGTTGAGTCTTTATCGGATCTTGTGTTGATTTCATTTGACTCTTTTGAGAGATTAATGGACTATCCCATTTTGGGTGAGTGATATGCCTTGTGCACTTCACAATCCTAAAAATGTGTGTACATGAGGCACACCACCTAGTATTGACATTTAAATATTATCTAGTCACTATGTGGTATGTCATATTCATGAGAAAATCAAATTCTATAATGTCCATTAATTTTTCTAGTTCTTGTTTATTTGCCTCTTGTTAAGAAGAAATGAATTATCACATTATGGGGGATTAATAAGCTATGTGCATATTACAATCCCATAAAATGTGAACATTTGAGGTTTTGCCACTAAGATTTGATATTGTAAATTATCTTATTCCTATGTGGCATGTTTGCTTGAACAAGTTCCAATTTTCCTTTTGGTTATCCTTTGGCTCTTGTTTGTGTGAGTTTTCTTGGTGTGGTTTTTCGCTAATATGCATTTCCATATATTATTTGAAAAACTATTTGTTCCATATTATTCTAACCATGGCCTTGCCGGTTGATTTGAATAGTTGAAACTACCAACAAACTTTATTAAAATATGGTGTTTTATTTCTTATCTCTTGCCATATGATTTATTTTGTGAGGATGACCTTGGATATCTCTACTTGCCGAGAAAATATTTACTTATACTCATTGTCCTTGGACAATTGATATTCACACTTGTGGTAGAATATTTTTGTTCATCTTCATATCGGCTCTTGCGTTGAATTGCCTTATTTATTGCCAAGTGTTTTGTTTTTACTCCCATTGCCTTCCTTGCCTCTTGCATGGATCCTAATTTTCAATTGGTAGTGTTTAGTGTTGTAAATAAAATATGGAGAGTAATGATCCCTTGTGCATGCATTTTGTATTCAAATGCAAATATCAAAGATAATGCATGAATCTTGGGGGAGCATTCCTTTTTTATTTAGAACACTATCCTATCTATCAATATTTTATCCTTTCAATTGGCACTTGATTTCTATCTTATGTGTTTATGGAAGGCAAACCTTTTCCCTTGATGCTTTGTGCCATCATAAAAGTGTAGAGAGTGCGTGGTTTATTTGTCGTAACCTTGCTCTCCCTTGGGAGTTTGCTTTCTCATGCCTTGATTTGTGTTGTATCTTCTTGAATGAGAAATGCCATTTGGGCATGTATCCTATATTTATTTTCTTTGCCTTTTTGGCTTTGCTTTGGTACCATCAATTGGTATCACTTGGAATTTGATATCTCCTACATAGATATTTGTTTCAATTGATACTTATTGTGGGAGTTTTGATACCTTATTTCTTTATTTTACTTTACTTGATTTCGGTCAAGTATTATCCTCTTCTTGGTATCTTTTCTCCTAGTTGGTATCTTATTTTCAGTTGGTGTCTTATCGATCATGTGTTGTTTTGATTCGATTCCTATTGATATCACACTTCATGTGTTGATGTGTTTTGGTATCAATCATATGTTGATTTGATTTTTCCTCAATCATGTGTTGATTTGGATTTTGATATAATTTGGACAACCTTTTTATGTCACACTTTGGTGTGCCCTCTTCTTGGTTTACTTGGTGTTTTTGTCCAAATTGTATCTTGTTTGGTTCCTAAAAGTCTTTGCATGCACGGTTACTAATTTATTTTATTATAGCATGCTTATCTTTCTTGATCCAATATATAGGGTATACTCCACCGAATCCTAAATCGGCTAAGATGTGCATGCAATTCAATTTCATATCTATATGCACATATTTATGTGGAGTATGTCCTATGTATTGTAGTGTATCTAACTACTATGTACCCAATGAGTTTGGGAACCATCTTGTACTTGAATTTTGTTTTAGGAACAATGGATATGCATTGGATGCTTGCCTCATCCATAAGGAAGGTGTCCTCACCATGATATTATAAGAGTCAAGCTATGATGATTGTCAAGATCTCATCTTCTTCATCGTCAACATATCTCGGTAACAAGTATCTACCTCATGCATACTTTTCTAGTCTCAACCTTGTGTAGGTTGTTTCTTAGCATGAAAGCTCTATTTGTAATTTTTGTTGTTTTGGCTTATTCACTTGGTATATCTTTGTGATATTTGTGATGAAATGGCAAAAACTATTCCTTCAATTGGTATTCTTTCATGGTGATACTTGTTGCCTATCTTAAATCATCTCCACTATCTCTTGTTCCCTTAGTGATATGTGTGATGTCTTTGATGTGTTTGAAGTTCATTTATATACAATGAGATAAATTTGAGCTATGTGCTATGTTTTTAAGCAATAATCTCTTTTGTATATTTATGACTTCCCTTTGGATACCTTGATCTCATTTTCTTTTAACCATTTTGTATGTACATGTTTCTTTTGGATGTATATCTTCAAGATTTGTCCACATAGAAACTTATACAATGAGAGAGGTCACCTTTTATTTTGCTATCCTTATTCTTTTTTAGTCACTTGGATTTTTTTGATTCCTCGGTGGTTCCAAAAGGAATTTGTCTCATGAGTGCTTGTCTCGTTGATTTGCATCTTTGTGCACTCATGATTTTTTTTGAAGATCTTTGACCTCATGCGTACCATGGTGAGCATGTTGACTTTCATTGGCTAAATGTTCTCTCTAGCTTTTGGCTTTTTCAATTGGTTTAGTTTCCAATTTGTATCCTTGAGCTTGTGAACATTTTTTAAGATCTTCTTTGTATCTCAATTGGGCCTATCTTATGTTGAATTTTTAAAATTTGTATCTTCTTATGGCTCAACCATTTTTTGGTGCAAGTGCTATGATTTGATTTAGTTTTATGCACTCTTACACTTGTTGTGTGTTCTAGATGATTTTGGGGGAGTTAGGATTCCATATTCGTGCACTACTTCAAATGGTGCATGAACATTGGGGAGCTTCTCCATTTTTGTTTAGAAATAAAACTTTGTGTTTTATTTGGTTTGTTGGATCTTCTCGATTGCTTATCTCCGTTTGGGGAGATGTTTAGAGATATATCTTTTATTTGCAATCTTTGATCCTCAGTATAGTTTGACTTCCTTCAAATATTCTTCGTTGGATATGTGCATTTGATTTCACTCATATCTTGAGAAATGCACACTTTATGGAGGAACTCATATTATATTGGTCTTCTAAATTTTTCTTCCCATTTCGGCAATCGATGCCAATGGGGGAGAAGTTTAGAGGGTTTAAGGATATTTGGGTTTTATACTTTTGTTGCATTTGCCTTGAATGCACTTGCATCCTTGCTTGTTATCTTGCAAGGTTGCTTTATTCATTATATAAACCCTCTTAAAAGGGATTGTCATCAATTACCAAAATGGGGGAGATTGAAAGAAAATGGTTGCCCCCATGTGTGGTTTTGGTAATTAATGACAATCTCTATGGACTAATGTTTGTATTGAGTTATACTTGTAGGTGTGTCCATATGCATTGCTTGATCTCCATTTGTTGGAGTCAAGGCTAAGGGAAGAAGATTATATGTTGATCAAGGCTAAGTGCGAGTTGATCAACACTCAAGTCCTTGTGAAGATATGCCGAAGAGTGCCTCTCCCATATTGGTGTATGGGGAGCAATATGCGAGTCTTCACCGAGCGGAGCATAATCAAGAAGGTGGTCCATCTTGAGAAGGTCAAGATCGTCACCATCAATCTCAAGTGGATTATGCGCAAGGCAAAGGTATGATCTTGATAGGTTTTCTATTTTACCGGTCTCATGATGTTAGTTGAGAGACCGGGTTATAGGATAGATAACCGTACTACCAAGAGGGGCTCTCGAGCGAGTATCTTGATCGTATCATCGTAGAGAGCTCAAACCTTTGCATCCTTGGCATCATCTTCTTTGGTTCTTCTTTGGCTCTTATCGTGGTGTGGTCTTGGTGCTTGTCGTGCTTGTCATGACAAGGCCAAGTTGACCGAAAACGGTTTTCATATGCGTCTCCTATTGCGTTTTCGGTATTGGAGATTTTGTCGGCTCATCCTTGTGGATGGTCTCACTCTTCCAATTATTTGCAAAATCTCCTTTACTTGTTTTCAATATTTTCAAGGTTATCTCTTGTCGTCCTCTTTCCAACAAAGTTGGTTTTACTTCATTTGGACTTCATTTACAAAAGAGATATGGTGTTTCCGGTTCTTTATACAAAGGTTTTACCTTTCCACATTTGGTTTTATTCTCCCTTGTTGGACTATAATGTTTTTCTGTATATTCTTGTAGATCTTTTCGTTGCGATTCCAATGAGCCCAAGAACATCGAAAACGGAGTTCGGATGATCAAAATATGTTCGTTTTCGTGTTGGATGTTTTTCTGCAGTTTAGCCAACCCAGGCCGGGCTCAGGCCGGGCCAAGGCCGGCCGCTTCTGGTTCCTGCCCAGCCAGGCCGGGCCAAGGCCGGCCCCAGGCCGGGCAATCGGGCTGCCTCCCCTTTTCCCCTCCAACGGCTCCTTTTTGGAGCCCCTTTTAAGGGGCCTTCTTCCCCAATGGTTCCCCAACCACTTGAGCATGTTTTTCCTCTCTCTCTCTCCTCCATTGTTGACCTTGGAAAAGCTTGCCTTCCTCTCAATCCCTCACATGATTCTTGCATATCTTTGAGGGAAAAGTGAGAGGAGATCTGGATCTACATTTCCACCAATCCATTCCTCCTCTAAGTGAGGGGAACCTAGTAGATCTTGATCTTGGAGTTTCTTTGTGTTTTCTCCTTTGGTCTTCCTCTCAAATCCCTCCCTAGCATTAGTTGCTTTGGTTGGATTTCGGAAAGAAGAACTTGTACCACTTAGTGTGTTCTTGCATTGCATTAGTTGCATCGGGTTGTGCTCTCCACGAAGATTCGTGGGATTAAAGTTCGAGAAGCTTGTTACTCTTGGGTGCATTGTGTTCCCAAGAGCTTGTGCCTCTTGGGTGCATTGTGTACCCTAGACGGTTGGTGGTGTCCCGAAAATTTCGAGTTGTGAAGCTTCGGGTAAGGTTTGGGAGCCCCGATTAAGTTGTGGGTATGTGCCCCAAGATCGTTGTAAAGGCTCCGGATTCCGCCTTGAAGGATTCCGATAGTGGAAGGTGAACCTCACCTTTGTGGTGCGGTTCATCGGAGAATAGGGTGAGGCCTTTGTGGCGTTGAGTAGGCCTGTGGTGGCGAGCTCACACCCCTCCAACGAGACGTACTCCCTTAACAAGGAGAAACTCGGGAATACATCCTCGTCTCCGCGTGCCTCGGTTATTTCTATACCCGGGCTCTTTACTTATGCACTTTACATTGTGATAGCCGTTGTGCTTGATATCATATATATTGCTACTATCACCTTGTTGTTATATTGCTTAGCATAAGTTGTTGGTGCACATAGGTGAACCGAGTTTATTAGGTTTTGTTGCTTGATAAATTAAACGCTAGTTTTATTCCGCATTTATCAAGCCTAATCGTAAAAGTTTTAAATCGCCTATTCACCCCCTCTAGGCGACATCGTTTGTCCTTTCATGTATGCATTTACTCCCTCATGTCCTATTTAGGTGTCGTCTTTGTTTTGCTGAGGCCGAGCATACCAAAGCGTCTATTTTTTTATAAATATATAATCAATCCACTTGTAAGCAGGACCCACATATGCCAATTAGGTGAGAATTATAAGAAACCCTCGTTCCGCAAAAATCAACATATTCCAAAAAAAGATTTAGCGGTCTTTGGGATGAAAATTCGTTTAAAAAATCCATTCACAATAATCGCTTAGAAGACATTAAGATCAAACCTCATGGCACCAATTAAGTTTGGAAAAATGCATCCACCCTCTCTTTAAAAAAAACCGAGTTGACATGTTTTCCCATTCAGGCATCAAAGATATCTCTTTGAGCTTTCTCAACTTTCATGGTTTTTTTTCACCGTAACGAATACCACCTTCGTTGTCTTTGCAAGGCCGTCTCAGTGTTAAGATAGCTTTGGAGTTTGGGCGACATCCACCTTGTGTGTGGCCTGTCGAAATTTGTGTTGCGGATAAACAATTTTAAATCAAAAGTTGGTCTAAATGAGTAGTCGCTGACATGAGGGCAAGCAATAAAAATTAGTTACCTCACGTTAGAGTATTTAGTGCCACCACCCCATTAAGCGCTACGGTGTTCCCATGTCAAAAAATCATTTTCACATATTTCAAAAAAATTCTAGAAGAAAGTGTGAACGTTCACAAGGAATGTGTCTACAACCTTCTGAAATTTCAGATTCAAATTGGAAGGAAAACTGAGAAACAAAAAGACAAATCCATATGTGAACGGTGTCAATTTTGCTTTGTCTTATTGTGACACTATTCAGACTGGTGATGTCTTTTTTGTTTCTCAGTGTGTCTTTCGAATTTGGATTTAAACTTTTTGGAGGTTGTCAACACATATCTTGTAAACAATCACATTTTTTATAATTTTTAAAAACTTAAAAAAATGAAAGCATGATAGCACGTGAGAATCGGTAGCACTAGATACTTCCTCACATACGCTATCTGCCTGAACTGAAGCCATGGATGGACATGTATCGAATGCAATTCGTGCCCGGGTCATATGAGCCCGCTCCTTTCGATTTTTTAAATTTGAAACGCTTCGAAATGCTGAAAAATTACGGAACTCTCCATTATGCAAACTCTAATTTTGACTAATATCAATTTGCGCCTTGTAAAAAGACAAAATCTGACAGGCAAAATAGCCAGATGCAAAAGACTGTCTTTTTTCACAGGGCGCAAAATTGATATTGTCGTCGTTTTTACGACGGTGTTGAATCTTCATATTTATGTCAATTTGTTCAGAATTTTTCGAATCATTTTGATTTTAAAAAATCGAAAACAAAACCGACTTGACACATGGCACAAAACCCACTCTCGCAAGGCCTCTTCCCTTATGATCGTATACGACCTATAAGTCTACACCCGCATAATACCAGTATTTTAGAAAGCCCGAGAATGCAGGGCTGTTGCCACTGTGCGTGTAGCCGTGCTATTACAATGCTACCCGTCACATGGAGTGATCCACTGCAGTCTTAGCAGCTCAATCTGGGCCGTCCCCCACTAACTGCTACATCTGTGGTGTGCGTCTGGAGTTCTGGGCTCCCCCTATCAGATGTTGCGACAATCGCTAATTATTGCCTGCCTGTACACCAGCCACTGCATGAGGACTGGTGGAATAACGTCAGGTAAGAAAGACAGCGTACAGTGAAGGTTATTACTGTGCCTAGGGTCGTTTTTTTTAGCAAAAGAAAATCCTGCTTAGCTGTCACGATGAAGGGATGACTAACAATGACCGAAAACTAAATTAAGAAGCAAGGAGAGGTAGACAATACCATCAGCATACAGAAAGTCAACTTACACATACAGCTGATAAGCTCATAAGCAGTTTCATAACAATGCAAGTATGCAACAGCCAACATGAGGTTGTCTTCTTAAGTACTCCCTCCGTCACCATTATAAGGTGTTTTAAATATTTTAATATAGACTAGATACAAATCGAAATAAGTAAAGCTACACATTATTATGCGTCTAAATACATGTATTTTCGAAAAATGCTAAATCGATGTATTGACACGTTAAGAAGGAGACGTTGTCAGTATTTCTGCATAGATTCAGGCAAAATACCATTTACTATCCTAGCTCTTTTACTATGCGCAATGTCAATGTTACAGATCACTGAGACGAGAGCCACTGCCCAATCATTACACATGTGTCCTTCCTGACGACTCATGAAGTGCTTTTGAGAGCTCTCCTGCTGCATTGGTTCATATGCAATTACTTGACTAACTATGACAACTTTTCTCACACAAGTCTTCAACTTATGGACAATGGCACAAAATTCTTGAGGGCAAACTTATAGTTAGGTAACATACAAAACATAAGTATGTGCACTGATAATAATCGGTTGAGATTATTAGCTCAAACTCTCGAGGCAACTAAAGTTAGCAATGCGGTGGTGTCAAGTACATAATCAGAAGCATGTTCACATCTCAGTTCGTAACCTGGAGTCATTCAACACATAAGAATAAAACTTGCAACTTTCTCAATTCAAGTGGGTTATGGAACACCTCCGGAACCAGTACAAGCCAGTGCAACAAGGTTAAACCAGCCAAAAAAAAAAACGCAATCCTTTAGGTTAATATGATTGTCGCAATCATATGACTCAAAACACAACATGAACAGGTGCCGTGTTGCAAGAATCCAAAGAGGTGCGGAAAGCAAGGAATGATAAGATGCATGTACTTGAAACAAACTAGTGAAGTCTCAACTCAAACCCCTATGAAGCTACCTATGACTATGGCAAGAGAACATCGAACATAGTTTTCAGTATCGGCTCAGCTCCACATGGAACAACATAGCCCGTGTCAACAGAATCAGAATACTAGAATAGGCAGCGGCAAGGCTCTGAATTCTGACTTCACCAAGCACTTCTCATTTTGATACAAGCTATTTGATTCTATATACAGAATCTATACAAGGTGGAATTCCTCAAGAATAGGGTAATTTAAAAGGAATTCTACTTCTTTTTGTTGACAGGAAGGAATTCTACTTCTACTTCTCTGCCTAAATGGCAAGAACTTATTTGGCATCTGCAGGTACGCTGCTTATGGAATAATCGAAGCTCGATTTTATTTTTATTATTCTAGAGAAGCCTAAGAATGGTGGGGTTGCAGCTCCCAGAAAGAATACTATACTACATGCCTCTGAACATTAAAGGCAGCGACGGGCGTTGCACCACCAGAATATGTGACTCGCTCTAACTGGAGTGAACAGGGGCAGCGTTACCGTCTTCTGTCAGCACGGGGACAACCACAGCTGCTTTCTCTCTAGATGGAACACTAAGCCAATCCTTCATCGAGTCGTAGACAGTAAATCCTATGGCTACCGATGGGACAACCTGGAAGAAAAAAGAGAATTTAATAAAGCTTATTATACTTTGACATTGAACATAAGCTGTACCATAAAAGAAGATACACGTTACATATGCAATATGCATAACTATATAAATCAACTGCTATTCAACGTGGCACTTATTTTTACCTATAGCATAGAGATAAGAAGGAAATAGACTGAAATCCTATAAAGCTTCTTACGCATGATCATGTAGAAGGAACAACAATCATTGGTGAATAATCCAAGCAAAGTATGTTTCAGCCTATTGTATTAATTAGTTAACATAAAGTCAACTCCAAATTAACATGTGAAAAATGAACAAACAATTTGGAGATTTTGAGTGACAGTATTATTAAATAATAAGTAAAAGGCTGCCTAAAGTCAACTCCAAATTAGTGACAAATGGGAATTGCAGTGTTCCAATAGCCGGGCAGCTACATCTGTCTTCACATTTGTCGGCCGCGAAGAGAATGAAATTTTTAACTACAATAATATAGTTAGTGGTACAAGTGTCTCACCTTCAAATAGTTGATAGATAGTCCTGAAAACAGTTGCTTCCAACCTTGATGTTTCGCTATCATAACAAGACTTCCAAATGTTCCTTTCCCGTTCGGAAGGTTGGATGATGAGAACGCCTGAACCTACAAATGGTGCACCGAAATCATTCTTTAGAGCAATCAAGATATTTGAGAACCACAAACAATGAAGATAATCATACCTGCATTTGCCGCCTAACAACATCAAGGGGATATGTTATTGTCTGTCCTAACAAACCAGCAACTGATCCACAAGCAAGTTTTGGTGTTATATCTTTTCTGTGCTCTTCAGAAACATGACTCTTCATCTTCTCATAAAAATAGAATTTAAGGCCAGAATAAGGAAAGATTCCATATAATGATGGAGCTGGAGAACAAGAAGTCAGTCAATATAGCAACAGAACCAAATCTTGGACTTGAGAAAAATGTGAAATTCATACCCATGCCACGGTATAGGCCTTTCAAGCCATTTTGCTTGTATATTGTTTTCACACAATCAATGATCCCTTTATAAACCTGTTCATAGGCCTTAGATTCTCTTAAACCGAGGTTCACTGCGCCTTTGACCTGCAGCTGATTATTAATCAATTAGCGTTGTATTGAGTAGTACTGCGCCACAATTGAGCGAAATGAGTCGATATTCATACAGGTATACTACAAACTAGAAAGGTCCCCTCAAACACTACGACATCAGTATTACAGTATAGCCAAAAAAAAGGTATGATGTGTGATACACAAGAAGATATTAGAACCACACTGGAGAAGTTTTATTTCCTTATACAAGTAGTAAAGCCAACCTGATAAGCCAGCTTTGTGCGAACCAGATCAAGCGGATACGTGCATATAACTGCTGTTCCTCCAGCAATTGATCCAGCCACTAGATCAAGAATAGGCCCTTGTTCAACATTAGGAAAACCAAGAATGATCCATCGCCGATACTCTTCATAGGCCATGTAATGCAAAGCTGCATAAGGAACAATCCTAGCAACGCTGGCACCATTTCCCCTTAGGAAAAGCAGTTCAAAAGTCAAGCTTACGTTTGCACTATGCATATCTTATTCCTAGGCTAATTTAGCATAGTAAGTTAGTAACTAAGAAGAGACAAACCTGTAAAACCCTAAAGGACCTTCTGACTGATAAATTGTCCGAAATGATCCAATCAATCCAGAACCACGGAACTCCGCTCTTCTAGTCTGAGAGCACAAAAAATAAAATATTAGGGGATTACACAACTACCATGGAAAGTTATAGGGATATGGTTCTCTACAAGCTTGAATTTCGAGTGAGAGGCAACCAGACAATTTCTGCTCCTAGTTAGGAACTCATGAATGCAACAATCTTCAGTTGCACACTATGTTCACAGACCACGTTGTTCAGAACTATTATGGCACTGCAAATATTATGCAGCAAGTAAACCATGTTGTGGGATTCATTTTTGCGTAGAATTGGCTTAAGATCTTTTCTTCCTTTTAATTACAACCATGAATTGCAACCTCTTCACCAACGTTATGGCAGATACAGCAAGTTCACCAATGGTAGCAGTAAGCTATGTTCACATCAGGATCGTCAGAGATATTTGCTAATCTAGGACCTTCCTCGTTCCAAATATCTTCCTAGACCATGATTGCTGACCACCTGTAACAGTACGAAGCACCTGCTGCCTAAGGATTCTGTGCGAGTTCTACCTTCCACGCCCAAAACTGAATGCAATACTACCGCCTCGAATATTATCTGCAACGATCATGACTCAAGAAATCCTCGCGGCAGGAACTAGATAGCCTAGCAAGAACAGCATATGTACCCTCCGACAAGGAGCCCACCGTCCAAGATTCCTCGACAAAGCCAGCCTCACAAAATCGCATCTAACTGAATCGCGAGAACAGTCGGAAAAGATAGCATATACTGTACTGTAGCTTCAAGAATCGTATCCCCCCGTCCTCACGCAGCACCAACGAAATCACGAGCCGGAATTAACGAGGGCGGGAACAGAGGATCGGTCACAGGTACCTGGAGGAGGATTTTGACGCGCTCGAGCGGCGCGACGGCGGACTTGGCGACGCCCCCGGCGACCCCGCCGGCGATGAGCTCCCGCACGGCGAGCGGCAGCGCCCCGCCTCCGCCGCCTCTCTCCGCTGCCTCCATTACGCCGCTGCCTGGGCCGTCCGTGCGTCCCCCGCCTCCCTCCTCGCTTCAAGCGATGGCGGGAGGGAGCCCGGAGGCGCGCGCGAATTCGGCGGAAGCGGAGGAGACGAGGAGGGGAAGCGGAAGCCTGCCAATGCGGAGAGAGAAAGAGGGAGAGAGAGACGAAAGGGAATGTGTGCGCTCCGTGTGCACAGGGGCCCATATGTAAGTGGCTTTCGTCCACCACGTGGAAAGTGCTTCCTTTTTCTTTGGAGAAATAAAAGAGGGAATCGTTAGCTGTTGCGGAATTGGAGTTCGCTGGTTGGTAGTAGGCCGAGCTGCCCCATGAAGAGCGACCCTCCATGATCTCTATGAAATGTTTTAAGCATGCGCAAGTGTGTAACTTTGTATGCAAATAGACCGTGTACTATTGTCAGCCTAAATGACACTGAGGGGCCATAATTCACGATTCTCCATCGCAACGATTTTACTCTCACAGCCTAAGTTTTTGTCAGAACTCATAAGGGCGTCTCCAATGTGATTTTAAGGTCGGTCATAGGGGCCTTGTGATCGACCTTACACAATTTTATGTATTGTGGTACTCGGCCGTAAGAGCAGAATCGTTAAGGTCACCCTTAACGGTATGGCTCCGCCTCTATACTCTTAGTTCTCTTCTGCGAACTCGGGGATGACGTTCCACGAGATAGTCGGATGAACAACGATGCTCGACGAGACCGCCATGGCGGCGCTGCTTGCCCCACTTCAGGGGCGGAGCCAGACCCCAGGCCACCCTGGCCATGGCCTGGGGATGACGACGCGCAGGCTATATACTGTAGAGTACTGTAGGTATTTTAGTATACTGTAGCTATTGTAGCTTTAAAGGTGGCCCGGGGCGTTCTCATATCCTGCCTCCGCCACTGCCCCACTTTGAAGCTCGACCTTAGCCGTTGCCACCACGATGTTCCCCCTTGTCCTGGTCGACCGTCCACGGAGCCGAAGCTCGCTCGACGCCGGACACGACCGTCCCTGTCGAGAGCTGTAGGTCATGGAGCAGGATGCGGCCATCGCGGCGTACGTGCAGAGCCGAGAGATCAGGATCTGCGTGGTCGTCGCAACACAAGCTTATGGCATCTGATCTGAATCGACGAGCTAGATTGGACTACAATTAGTGCTCTGTATGACGACGTTCTGGTCGGACGCAGAGTTCGCCAAGGATGCAGCGTGGGCATGTTTCCGTCTACTCAATGCTCTGTAGCTCCTGTACCAGTTTTGCTGATCTAAGGTATGTGATGCGCTCCAATCAGAGTAACACAGATTGATCACAACACCTGCTTCCTTCACCCATTGGACAACGTCGGAAGTTGAAACTGCAGTGTAGGTTGGTGTCGGCTGTCAGTGAAACAGTTGGCTATTTGGATTGGCAGGTTCAATTCCAATCTTATCTTTTGTCCTTTCCCTTAATTACAAAAAGTTAATCACCAACGTGTTGCCATACATACGTTGATATAGCTAGCAGGGTGTGCACCTGCTCTGTTTCACAAATTTGCCAGAATCTTTTGAGTGCATATTTCAGTGTTCTGTCTTTGCCTCAAATACAGTTGATCAAATTAGCTAAGCAAAGCATGCATAACGTTTCTTCAGTGCTTATTTTGTAATTATGCTATACTCTCTAAAAAAGTATTTTTATTGTAAAAGTGATGGTTAATCTTGGTTTTTGCAGGCATGTATGCAGTCGTGACCATAAACTGTATTCAGTATTAGGAAAATAATGAAGTCATTTTCTGCTAAATCTGAATGTAACTGCAGGTCGTAGCTCACAACAGTTAATCCTCAAGGTCATCCGAATATTTCCCTTAATTCTGATAAAACTGCGGGAGCAATCCACATCGATCTACTGAAATTCGTAACTTAGCCATGGTTATGGCCATGACTTGATCATTTCATTTGGCTTGAAAGTCCCGACTTCATAGATGATAGTTCGTCTCATGAAGATTTCTAACTATTATGCACTATGTATCCCCATATTTTCTATCTGAACCTGTCCGGTCATGTTTTTTAATTCAAATTTAAATTTGAACCAACATTCAAGTTTCAACCAAAATTCTAAGTTGTGCTAAAATTCAAATTTGGTCTGTGGTATTGATATTGCAATGCTTCCTCAACTATTATGCAGTATGTATCCCATATTTTCTACCCGAACTTGTTTTTAACCCTAATCACTTAAACCCTGTCAAAACCCCGTCTGAAACCCGCACCCTTCCGGGTCGTTGATCGCTATGCGTGGATGGCTTGGATCGGGCGCCAGGGTTAAGTCGATCCGCGAGGAGGCTGATTCCGCGACCTGATTGGCTGGATTCGATGGGGCGATGCTCTACCAGTAGGTGGGGATAGTGAAATCCAGCTACGGCTTCATCATCAATTGCGGGAAAATTGCGCATCCGAAAGAGACGTGCCTGCCGCTCGAAAACATTTTGGCCGGAGAAGAGAGAGAAATGTCTCGTGTGCTTCCATTGCAGGGCAGGGACAGGGAGGGACGATCACAGAGAATAATAACTTCGAGAGAGCAGCGCAGTAGTATTGAAGATTGAGCATGCAAGCCTACCCTGGCACAAGCCAACAGGTCTCTAAATAGGCAAAACAATATTCTTTTCACTGTACAGTACAAGGCAAACACCTGGAGTAGTAGTAGTAGTACTCCTGGAGTAGTATAGTTCAGAACTACAGTCGGTTCTAAATAGGTGAAACCATATTATTTTCACTGTACAGTACAAGGCAAACACCTGGAGTAGTACAGTAGTAGTACTTTAGTTCAGAACTATGGAGTACAGTCGGTTCTAAATAGGCAAAACTATATTCGTTTACTTTAACGAGAGAAAAACATTGTGTGATTTTTTGTATGTGCCATTTTCCAGGTTTTGGAACTAGCTAGATTTCCTATGTATAGTAGCCGTTTGTTTGTTTTCTCGCTCGATGGCACTTGAAAATGCCACCTTCTCAAGTACTCTACCGTAGAAAAGAGGGATCAAGAAGTGAAACTGCACTGCCCATTGATTTGACAAGACAATGGCGAGGCGTCCAGGATTAACATACATGTCACCTAATGTCATACCAGTAGGAGCACGTCGGTGGGGGCAGTGAAATCCAGCTGCACCCCGATCAATTGCTTGATACGATGGGGTAGCTAGCTGTACAGCTACTCCTGTAGTCTACTCGCGTCACACTCTCCTCGAAACAAGAGGAGATGAAGCAGCGGAGCACACGCTCGTTTTGTTCAATCCAGATCTTTCCCCTTGCCTCTTCCTCCTAAGTTAATAATATCATTAACTTAACTTTGCCAATCTTGGTAGTATAATGTGCAAACCCATGTTTGTGCCAATTTGGGTCCACATATTTTCTATCCTAATTTGTCTGGTCATGTTTTGTTAATTCAAATTGAAATGTGAACCAACATTCAAGTTTCAACCAAAATTCTAATTTTACGCAAAATTCAAATTTGGTCGGTGGTATTGATGTTGCAAAGATTTTAAAATATCATGCACTATGTATCCCCATATTTTCTATCTGAACTTGTTTGGTCATTTTTCAAATTTAAATTTAAATTTGAAAAAATCTAGTTTGAACTAAAATTCAAGTTTGAGCTATTATGCATGACTTGATCATTTGGCTTGAAAGCCTTGAACCTTCATAGATGATAGTCCGTCTCGTGAAGACTTTTAAACTATTATGCACTATATATCCCCATATTTTCTATCCGAACTTGTCTGGTCATGTTTTTAAATTCAAAGTGAAATTTGAACCAAAATTCAAGTTTGAGATAGAATTCAAATTTGGTCTGTGGTTTTGATGTTGCGATGCTTTCTCAAATTTTGGTGACAAGTTTGACCATTCATCAGTTTATTATTAACTTAACTTTTGGCAATCTTGTTTAATAAGAATGTGTAAATCGATGTTTGCAATGAAACATTGCGTTTGATATGATCATTATTGTAGAGGCCCACATGTCGGTGGCTACTAAGTCACCTGACGTAGGTCAGCCAATATAAGGTCCATGCCAAATATGGGATCATTTGGACAAACTATGCTATGGTCAACCCTAATCACTCAAACCCTGTCTGAATCCCCACACTCTTCCGAGTCGTTGATCGATGTGCGTCGACGGTTTGGATCGGACACTAGGGTTTAGCTGATCCGCGAGTAAGCTAGTTCTGTGACCTGAATGCATGGCTAGATCCGGTGGGATGCTCCATGCATGGCTGGTTCTGCGAGTTCGACGATTGACCAAGTTTGACCATTCATCAGTTCATCATTAACTACAATTTTGGCAATCTTGTTTAGAATGTGTAAACCCAAGTTAATTTGTGCCAATTTTGGTCATGACATAAGTAACTTAGTATGGTTATGGCCATGCATGACTTGATAATTTGGCTTTTTGACAAGACACACTACCACAGAAAGGGCTATCTGTGGCGCACCAAATTTGAATTATGTGGCGCACCCCCAGGTTTGCCTGGTGCGCCACAGAATTCTCGCCACAAAAATTATTTCTGTGGCGCACCTCGGGCGTGCGCCACAGAAATGCCAAGATTCTGTGGCGCATCCCACTACCGTGCGCCACAGAAATATTTTAGTGGCGCATCCCACTGCCGTGCGCCACTAAATTTTTTTGAATTTCAAAAAAAAGGGCGGCCAGATCTAGATCCAGATCTGGATCTAGATCTGGCCGCCGGAATTTCGCCAGAATTTCGTCGGAGCTCGTCGGAGACCGTGTTGCCGTGGGTGGAGGAAGGGGTCGTCGGAGGTCGCCGGAGGTGGAGGTGGAGGTGGAGGTGGAGGAGGAGGAGGTCGCCGGGGTGGAGGAGGAGGTCACCGGAGGTTGAGGTTGTGGAGGAGGTCACCGGGGTGGTGGAGGAGGTCGCCGGAGGTGGAGGTCGCCGGAGTTGTGGAGGAGGTCGCCGGAGTTGTGGAGGAGGTCGCCGGAGGTGGAGGTCGCCGGAGTTGTGGAGGAGGTGGCCGGAGGTGGAGGAGGAGGAGAGAAGATGTGGAGGAGAGGAGAGGAGAAGAGAAGGAGGAGGGAGGAGAAGGGGAGAGAAGTGGAGAGGAGAAGTGGAGGAGAGGAGAAGGGGAGAGGAGAAGTGAAGGAGAGGAGAAGGGGAGAGGAGAAGTGGAGGGAGAAGTGGAGGAGAGAAGGAGAAAAGAGAGGGAGAGAAGGGGGTGCCGGCGGGATTCAAAATTTGGAATCCCGCCCAACAATTCTGTGGCGCATGGGCTAGACATGCGCCACAGAATTGTATTTTTTTTGAATTTTTTTGATTTTGCTGGAAAATTTCTTCTGTTGGCCATAACTTTTTTTTCGTTTGGAATTTTGAGAATCCGAGAAATGTCCAACGGGACCCGGGTGAGGGCGGTTCCGAAATTTTCTCTAGTTTTTTTAAGGTATTAAACGCATTTTTTTGACGTCGTATGCAAAAGTTATGCCCGTTTTAATATTTTTTCACCTACTTTTGGAAAAAAAGTCAAAATGTGTATTTTAAATTTTTCCTAACAAATAGACCCTAAACCTTCCCTATATCTGAAAGGATTTTATTTTTTGAATTTTTTTATCATTTTCTTTCACTTGGTACAAAAATGAAAAGGCGATCCAAAGGGGGGGTGCGTGGGGTGAAAAAATGCTGCACAATTCTGTGGCGCATGGAACCACATGCGCCACAGAAATGTCACTTTCTGTGGCGCATCCAACACCATGCACCACAGAATGTCTAGTTTCTGTGGCGCACCAGCCACGGTGCGCCACGGAATTTACCCAGATGGACTTTGGCTCAATGATTGCTCGTGGGACCCACCGAAATTCTGTGGCGCATGATATGTAATTGGAAGCCATGTGCCACAGAATTTGGGCTTTCTGTGGCGCATGGGCAAAGGATGTGCCACAGAAAGGTGAAAATTTCTGTGGCGCATGGATGCTGGTGCACCACAGAAATAATTCTGTGGCGCACCGATTAACGGTGCGCCACAGAGTGCCAACCTCCCTATAACCCTTTCTGTGGTAGTGACAATGGCGAGGCATGCAGGGATAACCATACATGTCACCTAATGTGAAGTACTTGGCTAGGTCATACAGTACCCAGTACGTACAATAGTAGCATATCGGTGGGGACAGCGAAATCCAACTGCAGCTTCATCAATCGCACAAAAGACGAAGCAATCTCTCCTGTCTGTTCTTCTTCCGCAGGCGGTTAATTTTCCTCGATGTAATCGCTGCACCGATAGAAACCCCCATTGTTCCCATTGCAGTTCTTTGCAGTTCTCTCCCCACCGTCGCAACCCAAAAAAAAACCCAACCTTCTTATAATGGCGGACGACAACAGCGACTGGTGACACTACGAAGGCATCCCTAGCGACAATGCTAGCGAGGAAGACGAGGAGGGATACTGCCCCTATTATGAGCTAGAGGCAGGAGAGGCCTCGTACCTCGACCCCGACTCTCCGGAGCCCTTCGACGTCCCCGATGACTCCGATGACTCCGACGACTTGTCGGAGGAAGACTACGAGGAGGAAGATGAGGAGGAGGATGACGAGTAGGACGTTGAGGAGGAGCAGGACGTCGACCACGACGCCCATGACGAGGGCGCAACACCGCCAGTGAAGAAGCAGAAGATGACGTAGGATTAGTGTAACGCCCCGACCCCGGAATTATACAGAGAGGCTATGTAAACAACACAACCATCAATGTATAAAACAAAGATCGAGACTTGTGGAACAGAACTGGCACAAAGCATGACTCTACGATACAAAACATTTATATGGCAACTCATATAACGAGGAGAATACAAATATTACAAGGCAAAAGGATCACAGATCCTACAATTCAACAAGCGGAAGCGAAGTAGCGTTGTCTAATACAACAAGAAGTAAATTATGGCCTAAGAGGCCTACAGATAAACATCACCCCAGCCAGCTTGTTCCACGGTCCCAAGCTGCCACCTGGGAACCCCAGACTAGTAGTCGACGTCAACGAAGAACCCACCTAGCCGCTCGGCGTCGTCCTCCTCTGAAATACAAAATCATAGAGGCAGCAAAGAGAGACTGAGTACGACGTACTCGCAAGTTTAGTAGGGCGATATAGGCCCAATGACTGACGGAGGCTCTAAAGCTGTATATGTATTTCTTTTGCATAAAGCTAAGTTTCATAAACAGATATATAATTGACACATGGCATTCGTCTACTCAGAATACTTTTCAAAAGGGGTAAGAGAGTAACATTTGTCATCATTGGTTCTCATCGAACCCTTCTGTAACCAACCACTCTCATCTCCACTAAGGCACCCCCTCGAATCACCCTCGAGGAAATGAACCTTTACCACACGTTGATTAATGCAACCTTTAGCTGCCATATCAATTAGGTTAAGATTCTCTATGATCTTATCGTCTATTCCCAAGTTGTCCATAACCGTGGACACGGCTTTTCGAAAAGATTAACCCTGCAGGGGTGTACTAATTTACCCATTGGTACCGTCCGGCTCACCTGAGTGGCCCTCTTCCGGGGAAGGCCGGCAAGCGGGCGCGGTTAGACCTTTACAATGCATGAGGCTTACTCAAGGACCATCAGTGGCGGAAGGACAGGTTCAGCGCTCCCAGCGCCCTGCCCCACCGTCACGTCCTAATCATCACCATCCTCGTTCCTTTTCCACTCACACCACACACGCGCAAATGGAAATAGCAAATTAGAGGACCCTTGACAAGCCCCTCACAAATTATTCGGTCGGTAAGGCGCCCATACACCCACCAGTGGCAGCACGCTAGTCTTGGTTCAAGAGGTAAAGAACTCGCACCTAGGGGCTAGAGTGAGGCAAAACACCATCCCCGATGGCAACTCACCCAAGCCGTCTTAGCATTTTAATTAAGCATCACATTTGTCCACCATGCCCGAATCATTCCATCATCATCAACAATTGCGGGATTGATAACGGACATAAAGCATGTATTTAAGCATGGCTAAGCATAGCTAAGCATATGAATACAACATTTCTATCTTTATCTCGGCCAACACTTCAACCCTAGGTTTCATAGGTAGGGATACATGTGATTGGCTCGGGGAAGAACATGCATTCATAGGGTATTCTAATATTTACCAAAAGAGACATTTGAACCGCATGCAATATTATAGTGGATAAAATAAGTTTATGAAAACATTGGATGCTAGATGCCAAGAAGGTTAGGTTATCTCTTGCCTTGCTGCCCGGGAGTGAAGTAGTGCTCGTCGGGGTAGGTAGAGAGACCCTCGACTCCGGGATCTATAGATACCCAAAAGAAGAACAAGGAACACATGAATCACACAACTCAAGATGCAATGCTCAAACACATGATGGTATGTCAAATTGATGCAACCATATTATTATATAACTTACATAGCAACATTAAATGGGGAGCCAAATAATTAGTGCAATTATTTGGGTACAACCCCATATTTATCTTAGTGACCACATTCCTCATAAATTATTGAATTATTAGGGAAGTGGATCAAAATGCATGAACATGACATGAAAATGGTTAGGGTTTGTCATTCCGATCATTTTGGTAAATTATTTGTAATTTTCGGAGTACCGAGGAATAACTAGCAATTTAATTACTTATTTGGATTTATATCTTTTAACCAAGTAAAGATTAATATCAAAGTCCAAAAGGTTGTCATGAGTTGGTACTAGCATGATTAGATAGCATCTGAAACACTGATCAAATTAGTATACCATTTGTAAGATTTAACAAAAAGGGAAAACAAAATACAAAGTTCACAAGTTTTCAGCTTGGTTCGGAAATCATCCGGATTGGGCCGGAATATTCCGGATGGCCCGGAATAATCCGGGATAAATCCGGACCAAATCCGAGGTGACCTCCAAAACCTTCTGTTGGTGTTCCGGAATTCGGCCGGAAAGGTCCGGAATTTTCCGAGTTACCCGGAATCGATCCGGAATAATCCGGGCGATTCCGGACGGCTCGATTCTGGGCAGAAAACGACGGCGGCGGCGGGTGTGCGCGGCGCGAGCACTCACGAGAGGGAGAGGGAAGGGGGAAAGAGGCAAAAGACGCGAGCCTCACCCGTAAGCTCGTTGGTGCGGTCGGTACGGAGAGGGGTAGGTCGACGGCGACGTAAACGAGCCGGCGGAGCTCGGCCGGGTGCGGCAATGTCGAGGACGATTCCGTCGGCTCCGGGCCTCCCGGCTCGATTCCTTGGTCTAGGAGGGGGAGGTCGACGAGGCGCAGCTTCCTGTCCGCTTCGATCGGAACGGGGAGCACCGGAGCGATGGCGGCGAGCTCGGCAAGCTACGGCGGCAAGGGAGCTCGGGAAGGGAGAGAAAGGGGGCCGTCACGATCCGGAAAAGGAGGAGGGACGAGGAGGAGAGAGGAGCGCGGGGCAGGTGAACACGGTCACGGGCTCCTTAGCCCTCCATTTGCCACGGCGGCGTGCAGCATGGGCGCGGAGGAGGTGGCGGCATGGCGCCAGTGTCCATCGTCACTGTGCTTCATCCGGAATTTTCCGGATAGGTCCGGAAAATTCCGACTGGCCCGGAATAGATCCGGAAATTTCCGGGTCATTCCGGATGAACCGAATTTGGCAGAAAAGGCCAGGTTTTGAAAAGCATTTTACACAAGTCCAAGAATTACAGAAAAATTTAGGGATGCTCCCGACCAGAATAGGAAGCTCCCCATATTTTCCTTTAGATTTTTAGGGCAACATAACATGGTTCACAAATAGGAAGCGCATTGCAACACAAAAGAAGCTTTGAGACTTGGAACAAAATTAGAGGACAAACCATTTGGTTTCTTGAGCATTGGTTGAACTTAGATGAACTTCCTAGACCATAAGGTCACTTGCCATGACAAGGGTTACACCATAGTTTGCATTTCAAAAGATAAAGGGTTTGGGGAGTTTGGCCTCCCTCATTTCATTGTTTCCCATTGGTTGGTTGTTACCACAAGCAAATTAAAAGGGATGCCATGATGCAAACACAAATGCAAAAGTGGAAAAATTCTTCGTATTTTTCATTTCCAAACTAGGGCTGTTACAAATCTACCCCCCTTACAAGAATCTCGCCCCGAGATTCCTAGAGTAGGAAGAGGGAAGAGGGAAGCATGGAGCACATCAGGAACATCCGGGAAATTGGTAGGCAACTCAAGTTGATAGGAGAGATATCCTCTCTTGGCTAGGACGGTGAAAGGGCCCACATAGCGGGGAGCTAATTTGCCCTTGATTCCGAAGCGACGAACACCTCGGAGAGGAGAGACTCGAGGATAAGCTTGTCACCAATTTCACGGTGAACTTTCTGACGGTGTTTGTCATAGTAATTTTTCTGCCGGGGTATACTCATATAAGCCATATTGAGTAGTGAAAGTCGTCTTCGGAATATCCTCCTTTCTAATTTTGATCTGATGGTATCCTGACCTCAGATCCATCTTGGAGAATATCATTGCACTGGCTAGATGATCGAATAGGTCAGTTATTCGAGGAATAGGATACTTGTCCTTGATGGCCACCGCAGTCAAGGGGCGGCAATCAACAACCAGTCAAGGATCCTTGGTATTCCTTTCTTTGACAAAGATGAACGGGCAGCCCCAAGGTGAGCTACTCGGCCGGGCGAATTCCTTTTCCAGCAGCTCATCAAGTTGCTTCTCCAATTCGGTTAGCTCTTCCGCTGACATGCGGTAGAGCCTTCTGAAAGTTGGTGCGGTTACCGGAACCAATTCAATGACGAATTCCACATTTCGATCAGGTGGCGTGCCAGGCAATTCTTCAGGAAAGATATCGGGGAAATCACACACCACAACCACCTCATGTATCTTAGGTGGGGTGACACCCTCCAGGAAAATAGGTCTGATCTTCGGAGAGTGGGGAGGGGCAGTGGACGGAGTTATGGAAGTAGGGGACCAGTAACGCACTAGTCCATAGGTTGGGTGGTTTACTGTGATAGTCTTGGCAACCCCATCTAGTTTGGCCTGATACGTGACTAGCCAATCCATGCCCAAAATGACATCTAACCCCACTGACTTTAGTGCTATCAACGAAAACGGGAAAGGAATTGTCGCTATAGAAATCTGAACCTCCGGAGACATCCAGTGAGTGTGCCAACTAGAGCCAGGGGTCTTGACCACTAACGGGGAGTCCATATCCTCAAACGGTATTTGATGGTTGAGTGCATACGATATGGATATGAATGAATGCGATGCTCCAGAATCAAATAAGACTGAAGCTGGAGAATCATTGATTCGAAGCATACCCATGAGAACACGGGGGTCCCGTTCAACTCCTTCAGCCGAGACGTGGTTTAGGCGACCACGGCTGACGGGCACGGCCTTGGCGGCTGGTGTAGAGGGAGCAGGTGCAGGTGCTGAGGTAGCCGGTGCCTTCTGGGGACACTCCCTGGAGAAGTGCCCCGGCTGGCCACAGCTGAAACAAGTGGGCCTCTGCGGTGGTGGAGCAGCTGAGGGTGGTACCCACTTCCACCCGCACCCAAGGTCGAAGTAGCTGGGCGAGGCGGAGGTGGCAGGTACCCGGTGGGCTTCGGCGCGAAGGGCGCCTTAGGCACGGTGCTGAAAGGCACAAATACCTTGCGCTTCTTGCCTTCAGTAGAAGAGGAGCTCTGGTGATCAGCTGGAGCTGGCCTCTTAGAAGCCTCCAGCTCCTTCCTACCCTGCTCCATGGTGAGAGCCTGGTTGTAGAGCTCTTGGTAGGAGGTGAACTTGAAGGGTAGGAGCTCGTATCGGAGACGAGGTGCGAGCCCCTTGCGGAAGAGGTATTGCTTGTCCTCATCATTCGTCACGTCCCGAGGGGCGTAACGGGAGAGGTGGTTGAACTCCCGTCCATAGGACTGGACGTCCATGCGTCCCTGGGTTAGGTCCAGGAACTCCCGCCTCTTGAGCTCGAGGATGGGCTTGGGGATGTACGCCGCACTGAAGGCGGTGCGGAATTCCTCCCAAGTGATGACATGGCCCGCGGCAACCATGGCCACGTGGCTCTCCCACCAGGAGCCGGCGGTTCCTTCCAGAAGGTAGGTGGCGAAGTTGACGTGTTCTGCCGCCGGAACGTGAAGAGCGGCAAACTTGCGCTCGATAGCCCGAAGCCAATCATCCGCATCAAGCGGCTCCTTAGCTTCAGAGAATGTAGGAGGTTGGGACCGCAAGAACTGGTTGAGGGTGGTGCAGTCCGTGTTCCTCCTGGCCCCTTGCTGGACCAGCTGCTCGAGCAACCGCTCATTGCGCAGACGGTTTTGTTCAATTGCCATCATAACCTCCGCCATCGAAGGGGGCGGTGGTGGATCAGGGCTGCTATGTTCCCCACGACGGGTAGGAGCCATTCTGAAGAATTTGAACAACGACAAGTTAGTAACCGATTCCGATAGATAAGATAGATCATTGTTGCTTCCAGATATAGATAAATAACATCAGGGTTCAACAGAAAGATCTTGGGTTAAAGATCAGCTTCATGCACTGGGACCCACAATAGCATAACACTCACAAGGGTGACAGCCCTCATGAATAATAACACCGGAGCCCTAGCACAATCCGGGACCTTCGGTTCAAGACCTTGGGCTAAAGCAAAGAAATATCTTGACGAACCATCATACTTCCTTTCTTCATGTCTTAGGTTTGGCAGAGGAGTAAGGATAACTAGTAACTAAAGGTAGGAACCCAAACCCCGAGATCCTAAAGATTTAGAACTTTGCCGATGATCAGAAGAACCGTTAAAATCAAATAGAGGTAAGATGACACCGAGATCAGAGTGAATTGGATGAGGAGTAAAAAGAATCCTAGGAGGGTTTTCACAACTCATTTTTAGGTTGAAAATAATTTTCACGAACTAGACTCGACATCGACCAAAAGAACGGGTTTCCTACAGGCAGTCCTGCTCTGATACCAACTTGTAACGCCCCGACCCCGGAATTATACAGAGAGGCTATGTAAACAACACAACCATCAATGTATAAAACAAAGATCGAGACTTGTGGAACAGAACTGGCACAAAGCATGACTCTACGATACAAAACATTTATATGGCAACTCATATAACGAGGAGAATACAAATATTACAAGGCAAAAGGATCACAGATCCTACAATTCAACAAGCGGAAGCGAAGTAGCGTTGTCTAATACAACAAGAAGCAAATTATGGCCTAAGAGGCCTACAGATAAACATCACCCCAGCCAGCTTGTTCCACGGTCCCAAGCTGCCACCTGGGAACCCCAGACTAGTAGTCGACGTCAACGAAGAACCCACCTAGCCGCTCGGCGTCGTCCTCCTCTGAAATACAAAATCATAGAGGCAGCAAAGAGAGACTGAGTACGACGTACTCGCAAGTTTAGTAGGGCGATATAGGCCCAATGACTGACGGAGGCTCTAAAGCTGTATATGTATTTCTTTTGCATAAAGCTAAGTTTCATAAACAGATATATAATTGACACATGGCATTCGTCTACTCAGAATACTTTTCAAAAGGGGTAAGAGAGTAACATTTGTCATCATTGGTTCTCATCGAACCCTTCTGTAACCAACCACTCTCATCTCCACTAAGGCACCCCCTCGAATCACCCTCGAGGAAATGAACCTTTACCACACGTTGATTAATGCAACCTTTAGCTGCCATATCAATTAGGTTAAGATTCTCTATGATCTTATCGTCTATTCCCAAGTTGTCCATAACCGTGGACACGGCTTTTCGAAAAGATTAACCCTGCAGGGGTGTACTAATTTACCCATTGGTACCGTCCGGCTCACCTGAGTGGCCCTCTTCCGGGGAAGGCCGGCAAGCGGGCGCGGTTAGACCTTTACAATGCATGAGGCTTACTCAAGGACCATCAGTGGCGGAAGGACAGGTTCAGCGCTCCCAGCGCCCTGCCCCACCGTCACGTCCTAATCATCACCATCCTCGTTCCTTTTCCACTCACACCACACACGCGCAAATGGAAATAGCAAATTAGAGGACCCTTGACAAGCCCCTCACAAATTATTCGGTCGGTAAGGCGCCCATACACCCACCAATGGCAGCACGCTAGTCTTGGTTCAAGAGGTAAAGAACTCGCACCTAGGGGCTAGAGTGAGGCAAAACACCATCCCCGATGGCAACTCACCCAAGCCGTCTTAGCATTTTAATTAAGCATCACATTTGTCCACCATGCCCGAATCATTCCATCATCATCAACAATTGCGGGATTAATAACGGACATAAAGCATTTATTTAAGCATGGCTAAGCATAGCTAAGCATATGAATACAACATTTCTATCTTTATCTCGGCCAACACTTCAACCCTAGGTTTCATAGGTAGGGATACATGTGATTGGCTCGGGGAAGAACATGCATTCATAGGGTATTCTAATATTTACCAAAAAGAGACATTTGAACCGCATGCAATATTATAGTGGATAAAATAAGTTTATGAAAACATTGGATGCTAGATGCCAAGAAGGTTAGGTTATCTCTTGCCTTGCTGCCCGGGAGTGAAGTAGTGCTCGTCGGGGTAGGTAGAGAGACCCTCGACTCCGGGATCTATAGATACCCAAAAGAAGAACAAGGAACACATGAATCACACAACTCAAGATGCAATGCTCAAACACATGATGGTATGTCAAATTGATGCAACCATGTTATTATATAACTTACATAGCAACATTAAATGGGGAGCCAAATAATTAGTGCAATTATTTGGGTACAACCCCATATTTATCTTAGTGACCACATTCCTCATAAATTATTGAATTATTAGGGAAGTGGATCAAATGTATGAACATGACATGAAAATGGTTAGGGTTTGTCATTCCGATCATTTTGGTAAATTATTTGTAATTTTCGGAGTACCGAGGAATAACTAGCAATTTAATTACTTATTTGGATTTATATCTTTTAACCAAGTAAAGATTAATATCAAAGTCCAAAAGGTTGTCATGAGTTGGTACTAGCATGATTAGATAGCATTTGAAACACTGATCAAATTAGTATACCATTTGTAAGATTTAACAAAAAGGGAAAACAAAATACAAAGTTCACAAGTTTCAGCTTGGTTCGGAACTCATCCGGATTGGGCCGGAATATTCCGGATGGCCCGGAATAATCCGGGATAAATCCGGACCAAATCCGAGGTGACCTCCAAAACCTTCTGTTGGTGTTCCGGAATTCGGCCGGAAAGGTCCGGAATTTTCCGAGTTACCCGGAATCGATCCGGAATAATCCGGGCGATTCCGGATGGCTCGATTCTGGGCAGAAAACAACGGCGGCGGCGGGTGTGCGCGGCGCGAGCACTCACGAGAGGGAGAGGGAAGGGGGAAAGAGGCAAAAGAAGCGAGCCTCACCCGTAAGCTCGTTGGTGCGGTCGGTACGGAGAGGGGTAGGTCGACGGCGACGTAAACGAGCCGGCGGAGCTCGGCCGGGTGCGGCAATGTCGAGGACGATTCCGTCGGCTCCGGGCCTCCCGGCTCGATTCCTTGGTCTAGGAGGGGGAGGTCGACGAGGCGCAGCTTCCTGTCCGCTTCGATCGGAACGGGGAGCACCGGAGCGATGGCGGCGAGCTCGGCAAGCTACGGCGGCAAGGGAGCTCGGGAAGGGAGAGAAAGGGGGCCGTCACGATCCGGAAAAGGAGGAGGGACGAGGAGGAGAGAGGAGCGCGGGGCAGGTGAACACGGTCACGGGCTCCTTAGCCCTCCATTTGCCACGGCGGCGTGCAGCATGGGCGCGGAGGAGGTGGCGGCATGGCGCCAGTGTCCATCGTCACTGTGCTTCATCCGGAATTTTCCGGATAGGTCCGGAAAATTCCGACTGGCCCGGAATAGATCCGGAAATTTCCGGGTCATTCCGGATGAACCGAATTTGGCAGAAAAGGCCAGGTTTTGAAAAGCATTTTACACAAGTCCAAGAATTACAGAAAAATTTAGGGATGCTCCCGACCAGAATAGGAAGCTCCCCATATTTTCCTTTGGATTTTTAGGGCAACATAACATGGTTCACAAATAGGAAGCGCATTGCAACACAAAAGAAGCTTTGAGACTTGGAACAAAATTAGAGGACAAACCATTTGGTTTCTTGAGCATTGGTTGAACTTAGGTGAACTTCCTAGACCATAAGGTCACTTGCCATGACAAGGGTTACGCCATAGTTTGCATTTCAAAAGATAAAGGGTTTGGGGAGTTTGGCCTCCCTCATTTCATTGTTTCCCATTGGTTGGTTGTTACCACAAGCAAATTAAAAGGGATGCCATGATGCAAACACAAATGCAAAAGTGGAAAAATTCTTCGTATTTTTCATTTCCAAACTAGGGCTGTTACAATTAGGGTTTAGAATTAACAGTAGCAGTTGTACTACTATTACTATTAGTATTAGTAGTAATGGATATCAAGATCTTTTGTAATGTAAAAAGAAGTAATGAGTTTCAAATTAGATATAATCATCGAATAATCTCTAAATCATAAAAGCCTAGTTCGGATCGAAGGAACCTAACAACAATTTAATTAGGTGCATTAGGCAGCAGATCGCGCAGACGAAGGAATCATGTATTAGTCAACGAATTATCTCTTCTCTAAGCAGAAGAAATTTAATCAATGAATTAAGTTAAAATAAAACAATTGTTTAATCTTGGGGCCATTCTATAGTTAGTCGGACTATCTCTTGGATGTCCATTTGACTCTAGAAGAGCACCAAGCTAAATCATTTTTTTATATGCTAGCCCGCAGCCCTTCTTATAAACCGGTTGTTTACCTTCCAAAATAGCGAGGTGGGACTAAACATCCCTGTTGACCAATCTGACCGGTCCATCCTACATCAACGCCTAGGAGCGGTTCCTTCCCTTCGAAGAATGGAGCGGAACCGTATCCCCAGTATAATAATAACATTGCGGTGCTAGCTAGAGCTGTATGCCGTCCTCTTGTAGACTAGTCGTAGTTGATCGAGCTATATTAATTTGGACATCCCATGCTCTGTACTATCTAATCAAATGAAAATTTCCATGGCAGAGACCTAATTTTCTTGTTCCTTTTGGTATACGCGGAATATATATATATATATATAGAAGGGCAAATTCAAATTCTCATTTGAGCGTCGTATACTCCCGCCTGCCCCAAAATATTTCGTGCCCCAAGTGTTTCCCACACTCCCCCTCTTCCGTCTCGCCAAACCCTCAAGCTCAATAGTCCTCAGCCAGAGCGCCCCCTCAGCCTATATACTCCCTCCGCTCTGGAGAAAAGGGCGCACAAGTTTTCCGAGCATGGCCAACACCCACCTAGCGTGGTCAAGGCTGGCAGCTGAATGCAATCGTGAATGAAAAATACTCAAAATAAAGGACCAAGAGCTCCGACTGAAGCACGAGCAGATACAGGAACACATGCGGTTGCTACGACAGGAGTATGAGCGGGAGCTCCAGGCTGATCTTTGGGTGGTGCCGCTGGGTCCATATGCTCAAGACTCATTGTCCACATCGTGAGTTCTGTCTTCCCCCTTTTGCAATGAGTTTAAAGTTGGAGTACTGGTGTTATTGTAACCGAATCCCGAATAACGGGTCGTCAAATATGGGAAATGTGTTTCCGTGTGTTATTAAACTGTCTACTTGGTACTAATCCTTGATGATGATGGTGCCTCTTTCTCTTTTCGTAATTTAGATGGTGCATGTGCTTAATAAATAATTTCGATGCTGCAATCCTCATTTTAGGTAATTTTTGCGGATGCATTTGTCCTGTTTAGATGATGAATTTTGCTGTTTAGGTATTTTCGGTGACACATTTTGTGTTGTGTACGTTATTTTGGTGATGCTTTGTTCTGTTTTGATGATGCCCTGTGTTGTTTCAATAATTTTAGCAACGCATTGTTGTTTCATAATTTTGATAATCCATTTAGCTATTTATGTAATCCTACTAGGTTCAGTGGACGCATCAACGAACTGCCAGAGGATGTAGCCACTCAGATTCTTGTCAGGCTTCCTCCAAACCCAATCTGCGTACTGACGGTATCAGCCATCTGTAAAAGATGGATGATATATATGGGAAGTGATATCCCACAAGTATAGGGGATCGCAGTAGTCTTCGCGGGTAGTGTAACCCAATTTATTGATTCGACACAAGGGGAGCCAAAGAATACCTAAAGGTCTTCGCAGCTGAGTTGTCAATTCAACCACACCTGGAGAAGCGCAAGTAACACAAGAGGGGTGAAAGTAGCAGTGATTTGAAAGTAGTAGTAAAAGTAACACGGAAGCAATGATGGTGAAAGATGGACCTGGGCCGAAGGGTTCACTAGTGGTGTCTCTCCATAATATAAAAAATGCATATGATGGGTAAACAAATTACAGCTAGGCAATTGATAAGATTATGACACAAACTTAATCTAGTTATAACAAAGTGTTCATGGTAATATTCATCTAGGCATCATGACAAAGAACAAAGACCGCTGAATCCAACTGCATCTTTGTCTAAAAAGTCCACCGTGGGATCGCTATCCAGCCTGTCACCCATCGGTATTAAGTTGCAAGCAACAGACATTTGCATTAAGTAAAGCGCATGAAGTAAGCAATATTAAATATCAAAATAGACTTTAACACCGCTGTTTTACCCTTAGTAGCAACAACACACCCTCGCCCTTAGACGTTTCTGTCACTCGTGCCCAGGAACAAAAGGGGGCATGAACCCACCATCTAGCATAAGTACTCCCTCTTGGAGATCTAAACAGTTAATGCATAAAAGGACTGCAACTTTAAATAAGTGGGAGAGGCCACATCACACGCGCTCTCACAACTAGTGATTACACGTCTATATGATTGGAACATTAGCAAGCATCCGCAAATACTAAACATTCATTAAGGCAAAACCCAACCAGAGCATTAACAAACATAAAATGTCCTCCTTCATCCCATACATCTCAAGATCTAACTCGGGGTTTTAGGTTTCTGTCACTCTGACAAACCCAACCATTAGATCTATCAACATACAACAAACCCTAATATGGGATTCCATTAACCATTAAATCGGAGAGCATTCAAGAATATAAATTAACATATAAGAACCATGCACAATCTGATCATAACTTCATAATCCATCGGATCCCATCAAACACATCATATATGTAACATCCCAGAATTAATATAAGTATTATTAATTCCAAAAATGTGGGCCAACAAAATTTTTTATTTTCTTATGTGTGTTTGCTTGCATTTTATTGCTTGATGTGTGTGATTGCTAAGCAAAAGGGAATAAAAAGAAAGAAAATGAAAACAACCCCACCACATGAAATAATGGGACAAGTGCCACACCAAAAATTTCTCTAAATGAGAAATAAATATTTTCTTTTAAATCAAAAACCAGTGGGGTGACATAGTACTCACTCCCACTTAGCTCTAATAACTTTTCTCTCTTAAAAATATATTTTCAAATTCCAAAATATAAAATTCTATTTCTTTCTTTAATCATCTCAAACCCCAAAATGTGCTATGAAGCACTTATCAAAAAAATACCATCATAGCACCACAAATCACTATTAACACATATGACACCAGTGGTGGAAACCATTTTCAAAAAATTCGAATTTAAATTCTGTTGAGGCATTTGGTCGAACAGGTGGCATGCACCACCCTGTTCTTCCCCAAACTGAAGCAAGGATCGGATCACTTCGTGTTTCCCGTGCAAAAATCGAGCTTAAGATCATCCCTGTCCCCTTCCCTCACCGTGGCGATCATCTTCGTGCTCCAGAGCCTCGTGGGAGCAAGCCATTTCGGCGAATTGGTCGCCGTTCGTCACCGTGGCCAGGGAGCACGCGCTCCTGTGGCCATGCCGCCATGCCGCCCCTGTGGAGGAGACCGTCCCGCCGCCCTAGCTACCTCGACGCCGCTCCCTACCACCTCACCTGCCCCCTCTCACGCCTTCACCACGCCCAGCAGGGGCACAAGCCCGCCGGGAACGCGCTGCCACCCACCGCCCAAACGCTCTCGAGGCCGTCCCCCACCTCGAGCACCCGTAGCTCGCCTCCACGCCACCCGCCGTGCTCCACTGCACCCCGACCAATCGAGCGGCACAGCACGCACCCCTCGCACGCCCTCGACACCCTGGACATGCCCAGGCCGCCCGAGACTCGCCCTTGCCGTCGCTACGCTGCCTCCACCCCGCGCCAGCCCACGGCTATAAATGGCCGCCGCACCATTGCACTCCACCATCGCCACCATTCACCCCGCTCCACCTCCAGCACCCTCACCACTCCATAACACGTCCTCAGCTCGAAGGAATCGCCGCCCCACCGTTCCTGCAGCCCGTGGCTTCCCGCGCCGCGCCGCTGCACCCGCAGAGGTCGGCGACCGAATTCGCGGCCGTGCCGCCCCGTTTCCCTTCTCTTCTTCCCTCTCTCTACTTTCCCTTGCCCCTCCGCCACCGCACACTCACCCTGGCCCCGATTCTTCCACAGGAACGCCGCCGGAGCCTCGCCGTCACCGTTCGGGAACCGCGGAAGGACCCGAGCACGCCGCCGAGGAACCACGCTGCCCCAGCACCCATAACTCCGCCCCCGGCCAGCCCAAGCACTCCGCCGCCGATTCCGACCCTCGCCACCGACCAGAACCTGCCCGAGGTGAGCGAATCGACCACCACCGTGCCGCCGGCGCGGTGGCGCCACCGATCTGTGGTCATCGCCGCTGAATTGAACGTGGGCCGTTGGATTTAGATCCAACGGCAGCGTACCGATTCGGTCGGTTTCTAAAAACTGCTAAGTCCTGGACAGTTCTTGCTCTGATGCCATGTTTGCATGCATCATCTGCTCGTTTCTTTGATCCAAAATTTGTGAAATAAATTGTGTTAGAATCTATAGACTGTCTAGATTACAGGGAAACTTGTTTTGCTCAAATTGGGATAGATTTGATATATTTAAGATCTAAGCAAAGATGCTAAGTTATATCTGTTTCCAGGATTTTCTGAAATCTGATATTTAGTTCTGTCTTTAGCTGTTAATATTAATTCACCTGATTTTATTTAGGAGTTATCCTTGGTATGTCATGTTAGTATAGATAGCATACTATCATGAGCAAGTGATTTGAACCCTGAATTAAAATCTGGCTAAAAGATTTAAATTGGGCAATATAGCTAATCAGTTAGCTCAACACTGCAATAACAGAACATAGCCTACTTCCCATGCAAATTGCTATTGAACCAGAGGCCTAAAAATGGCAAACTAAAATCTTGTAGCAAATAAAACATGTAATCTTCACAGTGATGCAAGACATGATCATTAGGAGTAATTCCCTGATTTAAAATGAAAATGCCAAATGTGCTAATTGATAACCTTAAAATGAATAGATAATTTCTCTGTCAGAAATTTGATTAGAACTTTGAAATTCAATATCTTGAGATCTAGGAATCTAAAAATAGCAAATAAAAATGTTCTGGAAAGCTTATGAAATTATCTAACTAACTAAAGTGGTTTCACCCCATTTAGGCTAATAAATAAATAATGATAATCAAAATGCCACAGAAGGTATAAAACCTAAACTTGTTTGTTTCTGATACTCTACTAATCCAAATGAGGTCAAACCAATTTTGTTAGCTCACATTTAAGCAATACTAGTCACCCCTAAAAGGATTTAATTTTTGAATAAAATTAACTTGAGTTGTAGCAAAAACAAGAAAACCAACATTCTGGATTAAAACATTTCTACAGGGAGTTTAATAACTCAAATTGATTTGAATCCAATTAGGTTGTCTTCTAGAGATCAGTAGCTACCTATAGAATTTTAGTTTGTATTTTTGTGACCAACAGAACTCAAGTTATGCAATTAAACATAAAACCCTAGTTTCTGCCATAATTGAAATGCAAATGAATATTGTTAATTAAATCAATTTGAAACCAAATTGTGTTACCTTGTGAGTTCAGTAGCTAGTTGTGATGTTATGTTGCTTGTGATGTGATGTTTGCTTGTCTAGTTTAGTGATTGTTTGCTTGTATTGTTTGTTTATCGATTAGACGCGAACGTTGCCGGAGACTACGAGGAAGGAGATTACTTCGAGCAGCAGGAACCCGAGCACTTTGTTGAGCAAGGCAAGCTACTTCGCTGAGCTTGCATTTACATCCCTTTAAATTAATTACATGCAAATTCCTAAAGTAGTAGTACTGATTTCTGAAAAGAACCCTTATCACCAGGGATTTAAAACTGCTCACCCTATGTAGAATATAGAGTAGACACCTAAAACTATAGGATGGGAAAAATATGAATATTCCAAACTCTTTTTTTTAAAGTACCTAGTTGATGAGAAAATGCCGAATTGTCGGTGTTGAAGTAGAAAAGTGATAAATGGTGTTGTTTATGGAAAATGCACATTGTGTCCTAGTACTTACGTCGACCAGCCGAAAACCTGTGCGACCACATCTACCCAAATATGGGAACGGGCGTAGTCATATAGTTTGCTCGTGTTAGTACTGGATACCTCATCGACGGAGATGACTCCGTTATGCATGAGGGGATGGTCATGGCGACCTACCCCCTGACCTGGGTCCCGGCAATCTGAAGGATTGAGGGATTGAAGAGCTTCGCGCCCGCCGGGCCAAACTACGAGTCCTTACATCTAGGTTCCTCGACGGGGGATCCTGTACTAGGTGTTGAAGGAATGGTGAATTCGTACGGGCAGGGTCCTATACTAGCATGAGCAAAGGAAAGGCTATGGTCGGCGGCTCAACTTCGCATACACCTTGTATGGCGGGACGTGGCAGACACGATGAGCTACCGGATGGGTGTGGGAAAAGCGTGCTACCTCTGCAGAGGGTAAAAACTATTCGAATAGCCGAGTCCTCGGATATGGACAGTTGGGAGGCCTACTAGACCATGTGCAAAGCAAACGTTTTGATAAAATGTGCAAGACTGGAAAAATAAGGGAAATGATGTTTCCCAACTATACCAAATGGAGTGGTATGAGTTGTGGAGGAAAGGAGACCATGATGAGTCGTGGTCGGGAAAAGGAGGAGTTTTGGGATAAATACTAAAATTTTGCTTCTCTCTAAAGATAGTAGTAAATCTCTTCTTACCTTTTTCATCAAGGATATAGAGATAGAGTAATAACTAAAAGTGCTGTAGAGAACAACTTAAAACTGGTGCGTACTCAGTAGAGGAGTAGTTTGCGAGTACAAATGGTACTCATACTGGTTTCGTCTCTGGCTATTGTCTTAGCCAGATCCCGAGGAAAACTACGCTGAAGCGGAGTATGGAGACTTCTATGCGAACTAGGGATCTTCGTGAGTCAACTGCCTGTCGGTCGTCGCTAGGACGCGTTGGACTTCTACTACGTAGCTTCCGCTGAATGCTTTTGATTTGGCCCTTGAAGGCACCTATGTAAGACTTGGTCTAAGTGACCTACTATGTAAGACTTTAATGCGGTACTGTAATGGATGTAAACTTTGGTATCCAATTCGGATTATGGGCAACGACAGACTGATCATGGGATCGTTGTGAGAACCATAATCGGGTATTTCGGACAGCTAGTCCGGGGTCCCCACAGAGTTGGTATCAGAGCGCATCTTGACCATAGGAGACCTTAGTTAGCATGGCCGTTAGATAGGAGTTACAAAAGTAATTTCTAAAACAAAGAAGTGAAAATATTTTCGAAAACTTCTTATCTCCCAACCCTCTCATATTTGCAAAATTCTATTCACTAATATTATGATTTTTTTCGTCATCCTTAAAATTTTACATAGTCATAATTCCACAAAGTTTAAAATTTTGACTCACTTGTTGCCTCACTTAAACATTTAAAGTTTGCGCCCAAGTCACCTAACTAACTTAAAATTTGGCTTAAAATTTGTAGATGGCGCTGCACTTCACCGAGTTTCTGCAAGTTAAGGAGAAGGGCAACCTCATGTTCGAGAAGGACCTGTACAAGTTGAGCGACATCTTGGGTCGCCCAGCTCCTGAGTTCCGTGGAGCGCAGGTTGATGCCCACGACAAGGACAACCTGTGTTGGCTCATCGAGTCGTCTGTCCGGGGGAACATCAAGTCTCCCCATTCCAGGACACTGTCTTTCACCACGATGGACGCCAGTTGGGACGATGGACTGTGTCGTGCCATGCAGAGGCTGCTGGCCCGACTTTGTGAGGAGCACAAGGAGGAGTTAGTGAACTCGCCTTTCAGGTTCTACGGGAGGCGTGACACCGAGGGACGTCCTACTTCCACTGTTCGCCACCCTACCTTTGGTGAGCACCTTGTGGATATGGAGGTCTTACTTTACCGTACCCAGGAGGACCTACGCAGCTTGAGGTACCGGTCCCACTTTGAGCGCAGCGCGCTCAAGGCGAGCCGTGGCCGAGTTGCGCACCTGCAGCAGGACCAGGCCAACCTTCACCAGAAGGGGATCCGCCTGAAGAAGACCATCGCCAAGCTTCGCAAGAGAGTGGCGGAGCAGGACGAGATGATAGAGGACCTTGAGCGTCGAGCCGATGAGATGGAGGAGGAGGGCGAGGATCTCCGCAAGGAGAACAGCGCCTTCATTAGTGATGATGAGGATTACTTGGAGGAGCTGGACTACGAGGAGGAGGACGACGAGGAGGAGATCGTCGACGACGAGGAGGAGCCGACTGAGCCCCTTCTTGACGAGGACGAGGAGGACCCAGAGGAGCGTGCCTTCGAGTCGGACGACGACGTTGTGCCGAGTGTTCCACCCCAGTAGTTGGATCACTTAGTCGTTCTCGAGTTATCGTAGGGATTAGGACCACCCAGATGTAGTCGCTTTTGAGTAGTGTAATGGTTCCTATGAAACCATATGCTTGTAGCAAACTATGTATGATGTGTGGAGCTATGTTGTGATGCTTTTGTTTGATATTGTTGTGTGCTTTGAAGTTCTCTAAATTTGCAAAATCTTTTCGAAAACTTATAAGAAGTAAAGACTCTCACCCCAACCATTCAAAAATCCTACTCTTCTAACCTGTTAGAGTAAGGCACATCCTTAGTCTGTTCTTGACTCTTACGCCCGTCTAATCTCAGGATGGTTGACACCCGAGGAGGAAGCCACAGTCGCAATGATCCACCACCACCACCCGAACCTACCCCGGCCCAACTTCTTAGGATCATCATGGAGGACCGTGAGGCTGTTCGCCAGGAGCGTCAGGCACACCTTGCTGTTCTCCAGCAACTTGCCGCTAATGCCCAGAACCCCAACCAGAACAACCCCAATGGCAATGGCAATGGCAATGGCAATGAAGATGGACACCTGAGGTCCACCCTGAGCGATTTCCAGAAGACCAACCCACCCACCTATTCCAAGGGACTCCCACCCTTTGGAGGCCGATGACTGGCTTCGCACCATTAACAACAACTTGGAAGTTGCCGCAGTGGGAGAAAATGAGAAGGTTCTGTATGCAACCCACTATCTTGCTGGACCTGCACGAGCTTGGTGGGACACTACCAAGGCTCTCCAGCAGGTTGGTCATGTGATCAATTGGGCTGAGTTCCAGGAGAAGTTCCGCAAGAAACACATTCCTCAGGGACTTATCGAAAGAAAGAAGGATGAGTTCCGTAAACTGAGACAGGGAAGCAAAGACGTGGTTGGCTATCTTGATGAGTTTACCGATTTATCTCGGTATGCTCCTGATGATGTGGACTCAGAGAAGAGGAAGATTGAGCGCTTCATGAGTGGACTGCATGATGAGCTTCAGTGCGCCTTGGTGATCCATGACTTCGTTGACCTGGAGTCACTTGTGGACAAGGCTATTCAGCTGGAGACCAAGCGCAAGTCCATGTTTGAAGGCCGCAAGAGAAGGATGATTGCTTCAGAAGGTTCTAGCAACCAGAAGCCTCGTACCTTCCCACCAGCACCCAAGCCTGCTTATAGGCCACCTCAACCCCCACGTCCTACCTTTCCAAACCGCCCAAACAACCCCAACCGTCCTAATGACAACAATCGTCCAGGAGGAAACCCCAACAATTCAATCCAAGGCCAATGTTGTCTGCTTTGAATGCGGCACCAAAGGTCACTACTCCAGAGAATGCCCCAATCCCAAGAAGCCTGCACCGAACCAGGGTCAGAACCGCAATGGAAATGGAAATGGAAATGGGAATGGCAAGAATGCCGCACCCCGTGGGAATGCTGCTGTTGTCAAGGGCCGTCTGCACCACATCAATGCTGAGGAAGCTGAGGAGGCGCCAGATGTTGTGCTGGGTACGTTCCTTGTCAACTCCGTACCTGCAACTGTTCTATTTGATTCTGGTGCTACCCATTCGTTTGTTACCCAAGAGTTTGTTACCAAGGGAGGTCTAGTCGGAAGTCTTTTGCCCAGATCCATGTTGATACAAACCCCAGGCTTGTTAGCCACAACTAACCAGATGTGTTCTGAAACCCTCATAGAGATTGGAGGAGAAAGGTTTGCAGCCGACCTAATCATTTTAGGAACCCAAGGCATAGATGTGATCCTTGGAATGGATTGGTTAGCCAAGTATCACGGCCGAATTGATTGTGCAAGGAGAGCCATTACCCTCACTTCTGATAATGGAGTTGAAGTAAAGTATGTATCTGAGACTAGCCAAACCAGACCAGGATGCCATGAGGGCATAGCTCGACCCACCCTTGATGAGATCCGTGTTGTTCACCTATTCCGAGATGTTTTTCCGGAAGAATTGCCTGGTATGCCGCCAGACAGGGATATTGAGTTCGTGATTGAACTTATCCCTGGAACCTCTCCTATATCCCAGAGGCCCTACCAGATGAATCCGGAAGAATTAGTGGAGTTGAAGAAGCAGTTGGCTGATATGCTCAGCAAAGGCCTTATTCGCCCAAGCGCTTCACCTTGGGGATCACCTATCATTTTTGTGGACAAGAGAGACGGTACCACACGACTGTGTGTGGATTATCGTAAGCTTAATGAGGTGACCATCAAAAACAAGTATCCTCTTCCCAAGATCGAGGATCTGTTCGATCAAATGAACGGAGCCCGAGTCTTTTCAAAGATCGATCTACGGACAGGATATCACCAGTTGAAAATCCGAGAATCAGACATTCCCAAGACTGCCTTCACGACCCGTTACGGATTGTTTGAGTACACCGTAATGTCCTTTGGTCTGACCAATGCCCCAGCCTATTTCATGAACCTGATGAACAAGATCTTCATGGAGTACCTCGACAAGTTCGTGGTAGTCTTCATCGATGATATTCTTGTTTATTCCAAAACTGAAGAGGAGCATGCTGTTCACCTACGCCTAGTTTTGGAGACACTCCGAGAGCACCAACTTTATGCCAAGCTTAGCAAGTGTGAGTTTTGGCTTAAGGAGGTGGCATTTCTCGGACATGTCATATCTGCCGGAGGAATTTCTGTTGACCCGGAGAAGATCAAAGCCATTCTTGACTGGAAGACCCCTACCAATGTGACCGAGATTCGTAGCTTTCTCGGACTAGCAGGTTATTACCGCAAGTTCGTTGAAGGATTTTCTCGGATAGCCAAAGCCATAACCCAGTTATTGAGGAAGGATCAGAAATTTGAATGGACCCAGAAGTGTGAAGATAGTTTCCAGGAGTTGAAGAAGAAGTTAACCACAGCCCCAGTCCTAGTAATGCCAGATGTCACCAAGAGTTTTGATGTGTATTGCGATGCATCACGTCTTGGACTTGGTTGCGTTCTGATGCAAGAAGGCAAGGTGGTGTAGTATCTGTCTCGACAGTTGCGACCGCATGAAGAGAATTACCCAACCCATGACCTGGAGTTAGCAGCCGTTGTTTTTGCTCTTAAAACATGGCGTTCCTATCTTGTGGGACATCGCTGTGAGATCTATACAGATCATAAGAGCTTTGAAGTATATCTTTACCCAGAAAGAGTTGAACCTGCGACAGAGGAGATGGATGGAGCTGATAAAGGATTACGATGTTGGAATCCATTATCACCCGGGCAAGGCTAATGTTGTTGCCGATGCCCTTAGTCGCAAGCCCTGTACCCTGAATGCCTTGATTCGAGTCGAACAACCAACCTTGTTCAAGGAGTTTGAAGATTTTGGACTCGAACTCGTTAGCCATGGGTATCTCGCCAACATTGAGTTAGCCCCAACCCTAATGGATCAAATCAAAGAAGCCCAGAGAGGTCATGAGAGTATCGAAGGGATTAAGAAGAAAATGTCTCTCGACAAAGCCCCTGGTTTTGCCGAAGACGCTGAAGGAGTGTTGAGATTCAATGGTCGTATTTGTGTGCCCAACAATAGTGAACTAAAGGAGTTGATCCTGAAGGAAGCCCATGAAACCCCCTACTCAATCCACCCTGGAGGAACCAAAATGTACCAAGACCTTCGTGAGAGATTTTGGTGGCATGGAATGAAACGAGAGATTGGTTCATTTGTAGCCAAGTGTGATATCTGTCAGCGAGTCAAAGCTGAACATCAGCGACCCGCTGGATTACTCCAACCCTTGAAAATTCCTGAATGGAAATGGGACGAGATTGGAATGGACTTCATTACTGGACTACCCAGGTCCAACCGAGGTCATGATTCAATCTGGGTCGTCGTTGACCGACTGACCAAAGTTGCTCATTTTATTCCGGTCAAGACCACCTACCGTGGAGACCAGTTAGCAGACCTATACATGTCCAGAATAGTAAGCCTGCATGGAGTACCCAAGAAGATTGTGTCTGATAGAGGCACGCAATTCACCTCGAGATTCTGGAAAGCACTTCACGAGACCCTCGGAACCAAGCTAACTTTTAGCACAGCCTATCACCCCCAGACTGATGGCCAAACCGAGAGAGTGAACCAGATTTTGGAGGACATGCTTCGTGCGTGTGTTCTATCTTATGGTTCCAAGTGGGAAGATTGTCTCCCATTTGCAGAATTCTCCTACAACAATAGTTACCAGTCTAGTTTGCAAATGGCCCCGTTTGAAGCACTGTATGGCAGGAAGTGTCGTACACCTTTGAATTGGTCCGACACCGGAGAAGGGAAGTTATTTGGACCTGACACCCTCCGTGAAGCCGAAGAGCAAGTCCAGCTTATTCGCGAGCGTCTCAAAACTGCCCAATCCCGCCAGAAGAGTTATGCCGATCCTAAGCGCCGTGATCTCACTTTTGACATCGGAGATTTTGTGTATCTCCGAGTGACACCTCTTAAGGGAATGCAACGTTTCCATGTCAAAGGAAAGTTAGCACCCAGGTATATTGGACCCTTCAAGATCATTAGCCGCCGAGGAGAAGTATCCTATCAGCTAGAGTTACCCCCAGAGCTGTCTGAATTTCATGATGTCTTCCACATTTCACTACTTGCGGAAGTGTCTTGAAGTTCCTGATCAGCCCGATGCTTTCAAGCACATTGATCACCACTCCATCGACCTGAATAATGACCTGACCTATCGTGATAGACCCCTTAAGATTCTCGAAGAAGATGTTCGTCTTACCCGAAGACGTGCGATCAAGTTCTACAAACTCCAGTGGACTAACCATTCTGAAGAAGAAGCAACCTGGGAACGTGAGGATTATCTTAGACGCGAATTCCCAGACTTCCTTAGTCCCTAAGCCTAGCAAATCTCGGGACGAGATTTATTTTAAGGGGGGGAGGATTTGTAACATCCCAGAATTAATATAAGTATTATTAATTCCAAAATGTGGGCCAACAAAATTTTTTATTTTCTTATGTGTGTTTGCTTGCATTTTATTGCTTGATGGGTGTGATTGCTAAGCAAAGGTAAATAAAAAGAAAGAAAAATGAAAACAACCCCACCACATGAAATAATGGGACAAGTGCCACACAAAAATTTCTCTAAATGAGAAATAAATATTTTCTTTTAAATCAAAAACCAGTGGGGTGACATAGTGCTCACTCCCACTTAGCTCTAATAACTTTTCTCTCTTAAAATATATTTTCAAATTCCAAAATATAAAATTCTATTTCTTTCTTTAATCATCTCAAACCCCAAAATGTGCTATGATGCACTTTATCAAAAAAATACCATCATAGCACCACAAATCACTATTAATATATATGACATCAGATGGTGGAAACCATTTCAAAAATTCAAATTTAAATTCTGTTGAGGCATTTGGTCGAACAGGTGGCATGCACCACCCTGTTCTTCCCCAAATGCTGGAATCCGAAATCAAATCGATGGATTCGGGTTGTTGTTCTTCGATTCCTAGCACCACTCTACCCCTCATCATCTCACGGACCTGCCTAGCATGCCATGGTGGCAAGGGAGCCACCCTGGTCGTCGCTGTGGTCGCCGTTCATCACCGTGGCCAGGGAGCACGCGCTCCTGTGGCCATGTCGCCATGCCGCCCCTGTGGAGGAGACCGTCCCGCCGCCCTAGCTACCCCGACGCCGCACCCTACACCTCTCCTGCCCCCTCTCACGCCTTCACCACGCCCAGCAGGGGCACAAGCCCGCCGGGAACGCGCTGCCACCCACCGCCCAACGCTCTCGAGGCCGTCCCCCACCTCGAGCACCCGTAGCTCGCCTCCACGCCACCCGCCGTGCTCCACTGCACCCCGACCAATCGAGCGGCACAGCACGCACCCCTCGCACGCCCTCGACACCCTGGACATGCCCAGGCCGCCCGAGACTCGCCCTTGCCGTCGCTACGCTGCCTCCACCCCGCGCCAGCCCACGGCTATAAATGGCCGCCGCACCATTGCACTCCACCATCGCCACCATTCACCCCGCTCTACCTCCAGCACCCTCACCACTCCATAACACGTCCTCAGCTCGAAGGAATCGCCGCCCCACCGTTCCTGCAGCCCGTGGCTTCCCGCGCCGCGCCGCTGCACCCGCAGAGGTCGGCGACCGAATTCGCGGCCGTGCCGCCCCGTTTCCCTTCTCTTCTTCCCTCTCTCTACTTTCCCTTGCCCCTCCGCCACCGCACACTCACCCTGGCCCCGATTCTTCCACAGGAACGCCGCCGGAGCCTCGCCGTCACCGTTCGGGAACCGCGGAAGGACCCGAGCACGCCGCCGAGGAACCACGCTGCCCCAGCACCCATAACTCCGCCCCCGGCCAGCCCAAGCACTCCGCCGCCGATTCCGACCCTCGCCACCGACCAGAACCTGCCCGAGGTGAGCGAATCGACCACCACCGTGCCGCCGGCGCGGTGGCGCCACCGATCTGTGGTCATCGTCGCTGAATTGAACGTGGGCCGTTGGATTTAGATCCAACGGCAGCGTACCGATTCGGTCGGTTTCTAAAAACTGCCAAGTCCTGGACAGTTCTTGCTCTGATGCCATGTTTGCATGCATCATCTGCTCGTTTCTTTGATCCAAAATTTGTGAAATAAATTGTGTTAGAATCTATAGACTGTCTAGATTACAGGGAAACTTGTTTTGCTCAAATTGGAATAGATTTGATATATTTAAGATCTAAGCAAAGATGCTAAGTTATATCTGTTTCCAGGATTTTCTGAAATCTGATATTTAGTTCTGTCTTTAGCTGTTAATATTAATTCACCTGATTTTATTTAGGAGTTATCCTTGGTATGTCATGTTAGTATAGATAGCATACTATCATGAGCAAGTGATTTGAACCCTGAATTAAAATCTGGCTAAAAGATTTAAATTGGACAATATAGCTAATAAGTTAGCTCAACACTGCAATAACAGAACATAGCCTACTTCCCATGCAATTTGCTATTGAACCAGAAGCCTAAAAATGGCAAACTAAAATCTTGTAGAAAATAAAACATGTAATCTTCACGGTGATGCAAGACATGATCATTAAGAGTAATTCCCTGATTTAAAATGAAAATGCCAAATGTGCTAATTGATAACCTTAAAATGAATAGATAATTTCTCTGTCAGAAATTTGATTAGACTTTGAAATTCAATATCTTGAGATCTAGGAATCTAAAAATAGCAAATAAAAATGTTCTGGAAAGCTTATGAAATTATCTAACTAACTAAAGTGGTTTCACCCCATTTAGGTTAATAAATAAATAATGATAATCAAAATGCCACAGAAGGTATAAAATCTAAACTTGTTTGTTTCTGATACTCTACTAATCCAAAAGAGGTCAAACCAATTTTGTTAGCTCACATTTAAACAAAACTAGTCACCCCTAAAAGGACTTAATTTTTGAATAAAATTAACTTGAGTTGTAGCAAAAACAAGAAAACCAACATTCTGGATTAAAACATTTCTACAGGGAGTTTAATAACTCAAATTGATTTGAATCCAATTGGGTTGTCTTCTAGAGATCAGTAGCTATCTATAGAATTTTAGTTTGTATTTTTGTGACCAACAGAACTCAAGTTATGCAATTAAACATAAAACCCTAGTTTCTGCCATAATTGTGATGCAAATGAATAATTGTTAATTAAATCAATTTGAAACCAAATTGTGTCACCTTGTATGTTCAGTAGCTAATTGTGATGTTATCTTGATTGTGATGTGATGTTTGCTTGTTTAGTTTAGTGATTGTTGTTTGTATTGTTTGTTTATCGATTAGACGCGAACGTTGCCGGAGACTACGAGGAAGGAGATTACTTCGAGCAGCAGGAACCCGAGCATTTTGTTGAGCAAGGCAAGCTACTTCGCTGAGCTTGCATTTACATCCCTTTAAATTAATTACATGCAAATTCCTAAAGTAGTGGTACTGATTTCTGAAAAGAACCCTTATCACAAGGGGTATAAAACTGCTCACCCTAGGTAGAATATAGAGTAGACACCTAAAACTATAGGATGGGAAAAACATGGCTATTCCAAACTCCTTTTTAAAGTACCTAGTTGATGATGAAATGCCGAGTTATCGGTGTTAAAGTGGAGAAGTGAAAAAAAGAGTGGTTTATGAAAAATGCACATTGTGTCTTAGTACCATGACGACCAGCCGATAACCTGTGCGACCACATCTACCCAAATATGGGAACGGGCGTAGTCATATAATTTGCTCGTGTTAGTACTGGATACCTCATCGACGGAGACGACTCCGTTATGCGTGAGGGGATGAGCATGGCGACTCTAACCCCTGACCTGGGTCCGGCAATATGTTGGCTTGTGCGGGATTGAAGGGCTTCGTGCTCGCCGGGCAAAACTGCGAGTCCTTACATCTAGGTTCCTCGACGGGGGATCCTGTACTAGGTGTTGAAGGAATGGTGAAATCGTAAGGGTAGGGTCCTATACTAGCATGAGCAAAGGAAAGGCTATGGTCGGTGGCTCAACTTCGCATACACCTTGTATGGCGGGACGTGGCAGACACGATGAGCTACCGGATGGGTGTGGGAAAAGCGTGCTACCTCTGCAGAGGGTAAAAAACTATTCGAATAGCCGAGTCCTCGGATATGGACAGTTGGGAGGCTGTACTAGGCCTATGTGCAAAGTTTTACAAAAGGAGGTAACTTTAAAGAAACAAAGGTGTGCTGATGTTTCCCAACTATACCAAATGGAGTGGTATGAGTTGTGGAGGAAAAGAGACCATGAGGAGTCTTGGTCGGGAAAAAGGAGGAGTTTTGGATAAATAATAAAATTTTGCTTCTCTCTAAAGATAGTAGTAAATCTCTTCTTACCTTTTTCATCAAGGATATAGAGATAGAGTAATAACTAAAAGTGCTGTAGAGAACAACTTAAAACTGGTGCATACTCAGTNTATACCAAATGGAGTGGTATGAGTTGTGGAGGAAAAGAGACCATGATGAGTCGTGGTCGGGAAAAAGGAGGAGTTTTGGATAAATAATAAAATTTTGCTTCTCTCTAAAGATAGTAGTAAATCTCTTCTTACCTTTTTCATCAAGGATATAGAGATAGAGTAATAACTAAAAGTGCTGTAGAGAACAACTTAAAATTGGTGCTTACTCAGTAGAGGAGTAGTTTGCGAGTACAAATTGTACTCATATTGGTTTCGTCTCTGGCTATTGTCTTAGCCAGATCCCGAGGAAAACTACGCTGAAGCGGAGTATGGAGACTTCTATGCGAACTAGGGATCTTCGTGAGTCAACTGCCTGTCGGTCGTCGCTAGGACGCGTTGGACTTCTACTACGTAGCTTCCGCTGAATGCTTTTGATTTGGCCCTTGAAGGCACCTATGTAAGACTTGGTCTAAGTGACCTACTATGTAAGACTTTAATGCGGTACTGTAATGGATGTAAACTTTGGTATCCAATTCGGATTATGGGCAACGACAGACTGATCATGGGATCGTTGTGTGAACCATAATCGGGTATTTCGGACAGCTAGTCCGGGGTCCCCACAGCGATATCAAACAGATTAACGGACTCGAGGCATAACTGGACGGTAAGAACCCAAACCCCGAGAACCTAAACATCGACACCAAGCTTAAAACAAATAGAGGTAAGAAACAGAGTAGAGTGAGTTGGATGAGGAGTAAAAACAATCCTAAGAAGGTTTTCACAACTCATTTTTAGGTCAAAATAGTTTTCACTAGACTCGACATCGACCAAAAGAAAGGGTTTCCTACAGGCAGTCCTGCTCTGATACCAACTTGTAACGCCCCGGTCCCGGAATTATACAAAGAGGCTATGTAGTTGGCACAACCATCAATGTATAAAACAAAGATCGAGACTTGTGGAACAAACCGGCACATCGCATGACTCTATGACACAAAACATATAGCAACTCATATAATGAGAAGAATACAAATATTACACAACAAAAGGATCATGGATCCAACAATACATCAAGCGGAAGCGGGTAGTGTTGTCTAACAACAAAAAAGCAAATATATGGCCTAAGAGGCCTACATTAAACATCATCCCAGCCAGCTTGTTCCACGGTCCCAAGCTGCCACCTGGGAACCCCAGACTAGTAGTCGACATCAACGAAGAACCCACCTAGTTGCTCGGTGTCGTCCTCCTCTGAAATACAAATACATAGAGGCATCAAAGAGAGACTGAGTACGATGTACTCACAAGTTTAGTAGGGCGATATAGGCCCAATGACTGACGGAGGCTCTAAAGCTTTATATGTATTTCTTTTGCATAAAGCTAAGTTTCATAAACCGAAATATAAATGACACATGGCATTCGTCTACTCAGAAAACTTTTCAAAAAGGGGTAAGAGAGTAACATTTGTCATCATTGGTTCTCATCGAACCCTTTTGTAACCAACCACACTCATCTCCACCAAGGCACCCCCTCGAATCACCCTCGAGGAAGTGAACCTTTAACACACGTGATTATGCAACCTTTAGCTGCCATATCAATTAGGTTAAGATTATCTATGATCTTATATCCGATACCAAGATTGTCCATAACCGTGGACACGGCTTTTCGAAAAGATTTACCCTGCAGGGGTGTACTAATTTACCCATTGGTACCGTCCGGCTCACCTGAGTGGCCCTCTTCCGGGGAAGGCCGGCAAGCGGGCGCGGTTAAACCTTTACCTCACGTGAGAATATCCAAGAATCATCGGTGGCCACAGGACAGGTTCAGCGCTCCCAGCGCCCTGCCCCATCGCCACGTCCTAAACACAAATCCTCATCAACATCATCTTTCCACTCACACGCAAATGGAAAACTGAACTAGAGGACACTTGGATACGCCCGCACAAGTTATTCAGTTAGTAAGGCGCCCATACACCCACCAATGGCAGCACACTCGTCTTGGTTCAAGAGGTAAAGAACTCGCACCTAGGGGCTAGAGTGAGACAAAACACCATCCCCGATGGCAACTCACCCAAACCGTCTTAGCATTTTTATTTAGCATCACATATATCCACCTTGCCCGAATCATTCCATCAACATCAACAATTATGGAATTAACAACGGACATAAAGCATATCTAAGCATGGCTAAGCATATGAATACCACAATTCTATCTTTAACTCGGCCATCACTTCAACCCTAGGTTTCATAGGTAGGGATACATGTGATTGGCTCGGGGAAGAACATGCATTCATAGGATATACTAATATTTACCAAAAGAGACACTTGAACCGCATGCAATATTATGGTGGATAAAATAATTTGATCAAAACATAGGATGCTAGATGCCAAGAAGGTTAGGTTATCTCTTGCCTTGCTGCCCGGGCGTGAAGTACTGATCGTCGGGGTAAGTAGAGAGACCCTCGACTCCGGAATCTATCGATACCCAAAAGAAATACAAAACACACATAAATCACACGAACACAAAGTGCAATGCTCAATCACATGATGACATGTCAAATTGATGCAAGGATATTATTATATAAATTAAAGGCACAATTAAATGGGGAGCCAAATAATTAGTGCAATTATTTGGAAGCAACCCCACATTTATCTCAATGACCACATTCTTCACAAATTATCAAATTAATAGAGAAGTGGCTCAAAATGCATGAACATGATATGAATTGGGTAGGGTTTGTCATTCCGGTCATTTTGGTATCTTATTTGTAATTTTGGGAGCACCGAAGAATAAATAGCAAAATGAATAGTTATTGGAATTTAAACCCTTTTATCAAATTAGGAAGAACATCAAATTAAGTATTTGTGATCATGATGTGATATTAGCATAGTTGGGTAGGCTTTGAATTGCTGATCAAATTGATATATCATTCTCAAGTTTTGACCCAACGGTTATTAAGTTACGAATTATTCAAACTTAACACAGAAAGCTCCGGAACTTCCGGTAAGTGGACCGGTAGTTCCGGTTTGGCGGTACTTCCGGTTCCAGTTCCGGGTGTGGTTCGAAACATCCAGTACCGAAAAAGGAGAATTTCCGGTACTTCCGGTGGAGTGTCCGGTAGTTCCGGTTTAGCGGTACTTCCGGTGCCACCTCCGGTTCTACTTCCGCTTAAGAACTCAAAATGTCCAGTACCGAATTTTGGGAACTAGCGGTACTACCGCTTCTACTTCTGGTTTACCGGCACTACACTACTTCCGGCTAGCGGATTTGAGCACGGCGATGGCGGGCGCGCGCGGTGACCACGCGCACGTCGTGCACGCACGCGGCCACGGGGTGGCTCCTAGGATGCGCAACTGGGTGCATTAGGTGCGCGGGACAATTGTGAGCCAAGGGGTAGCGGCGCCGCCACCTATTGATCGCCGGAACGACGGTCACGACGGCGGCCGGCGGCGAGAGTGAGCGGAGCGGCGGCGACCCAGGGCTAGAGAGGGAGAGGAGGAGAACGACGGCGTCCAGGAGGAAGAGCAGCTCACCAGCAACGCGGTGAACTCGACGGCGAGGCTCGGGGAGGACGAGGGCGGCCGCAATCGAGCTCGATGCGCGGCGGCCGGAGCGGAGGAAGGACGAGCGGCGACGGCGGCTGAAGGATCCCCGGCCCGATTCCTTCGGTGGGAAGGGAGAGGACGACGAGGCGGAGCCAACGGTGGTCTTGGCTGGAGCTGGGGTGGCCGGAATCGACGGCGGCGTGCTCGGCGGGCACGGCGACGGCGGTCAGTGGGGGCTCACTCTGGGCGTAGGTCTCGATCCGGAAAACGGGGAAGAAGGAGAGAACTGAGAGAGGGAGCAGGTGGGGGCGTGCGGGTCACTTAACCCTAGAGGGGGGCACTGCAGCGCGCGGGGAGCAGGTGCGGGCGTCATGGCATGGCGACAGTGTCGCCACTGGCGCCACAGAGGTGACGGTGCAGCGGAACTTCCGGTCTTCGGACCGGTAGTTCCGGTGGACCAAAGAAAAACAGAAATGCCCTTTCTATTTGGATAGCAAAACAATTCCAGAAAATATACAAAAAATTCTGGGAACAACTCCACAAGATAGACAAGCTCACCATACATTTATTTGGACCTTTGAGCAAGGTGTCAAAGCTCACAAATAACAAAAGCTATGAACCACATTTAAGTCATAAGGAAGTTGGAAACAAATTGGAGACCAAGCATTTGGTTCTCTTGCAAAAGAGTGAACTTAGGTACTCTTTGGACAAGGTTTTAACCTGCCAAGTCATGTTTTGCACCCTTGCTTGCAAGTTGATGGTGTAGGGTGTTGGGAAGATTTAGCTTCCCTTGTAACAATGTTTCCACGTATGGGTTTTTAACAAAAGCAATTTAAAGATATGCCATGATGCAAACCAGAATGCAAAAGTGGAAAAATTCTTCGTATTTTTCATTTCCAAGCTAGGGCTGTTACACCAGAAGAGAGATCTTCCCCAGAGGCCGTGTGATGTTCCCGTTCATGCCTTGGAACACGGTGGTGTCTTGCAGGTGGGAGAAAGGGATTTGCAGAGTGGCCAAGACCTTTGCCGTCAGCAGGTTGAGGCTGGAGCCTCCGTCGACCAGCATCTTGGTGACCTTGAAGTTGTGGAAGATAGGTGACACGACTAGGGGCAATGTCCCTACCCCGACGGTGTTGTCAGGGTGATCTTCCGGGTCGAAGGAGATGACCTGGTTAGACCACTCCAGTGGCTTTAGCGGTGCCGAAACAACCGCGTTCAGCTCCCGGACGAGTCTCTTGTCGGCGCCGTTGGAGGGGGGAAGGGAAGCTCCCCCGTGGATGCACCCGACGACGCCATTGACCTCTTGGAATTGCCCGCTGCCGCCACCCTGGGGAGCCGGAGCATCCCCGTTATCGGCGAACTTCGCGTTGTTTGGCCCACGTCTGCCTTGGCCACCACGCCCTCCTCCGCGGCCACCGTGTCCTCCACCTCGTCCCCACCCCCGGCCGTCACCGCCTTGGCGACCTGTGGGGCAGTTCCGGGAGTAGTGCCCGTGGAGTCTGCAGCTGAAGCAGGCACCTGGGCCGGTCCCTCCTCCTTGATGTTGCGTACACGCGGCGAGGCCGTTCATTTGGCGGCAGTCCTTGAGCGCGTGGTTGTCGTTACGGTGGATGTGGCACCATGTGTCTTCATTGCCCTCGGAAGTCGAGGCTGGCTTGGTCTTCTTGGGGAGAGGTTCGGTGACGAAGACGCGCTTGTCGGGACCGGGGTCCCGCTTCTTGCTCTTGGCGGGTACGGTCTTGTCCTCGGGTTCCTCCTCCCCGGGGACTCTGACCCCCTCTTCTGCACGGGCGCAGCGGTCCGCAAGGTCCCATAGCTCGCGGGTAGTCTCGATGCGATGAGTGCTCAACTTCTCGCGCATCTGGGTATGTCGAACGTTGGCGTGGAAGGACTGGATCACCAACTCCTGCTTGATGCTGGGGATGGTGTTCATCTTCTGGGTGAAGCGTTGGATGAACTTGCGGAGGGTTTCACCCGGAAGCTGCTTGAAGTCGTGCAGGTCACTGGGAACTCCTGGGCGCTGGTACCCACCCTGGAAAGCCCCCAGGAACGCCTCCTTCAGTGCCCGCCAGGATCGGATGGAGCACTTGGGGAGGTTGAGGAGCCATGACTGAGCGTCTCCCTTCAGGGCCAAAGGGAACCAGTTGGCCATCATGATCTCGTCCACCCCGGCAACCATCGCAGCCAGCGAGTACAGCTACAGGAAGTCCCGGGGGTTGGTGGTGCCATCGTAGCGAAGGACATCGATCTTGAACTTCTTGGGCCAGGTGGTTTGGCGAAACTCGGGGGAGAGGGCGAGGCAGCCCTCGGCGATGTCGACGTCCCGATCTTCCCGTCGATGGCGTTCTCGGCGACGTTCGATGCGGGTGCGTGCATCCTCATGGAGACGGTTGTTGAGATCGTTGCGCAGATCCAGGTTGCGCGTGGAGGATGAACCAACGAAGATGGTCGGGCTGCAGTTGCTGTTCGCCCAACCTGCCGCGGGAGGGTTTGCTTGAGGAGGCACGGCTTCACCTGGGCGATCTCCCCGGGGAGGGTCCCGGGGTTCTCGCACCTCTGCTCCCTTGGCTCTGGGGCTGTCGACGGTGGGGGCGTGAACGGGCTCACACCTAGGGCCGCCGTCGACAAAGTGGAGGAGTTCCTCCACAAAGGTCCGCCACTCCTGTTAGACCTTGGTGTTGTCGGTGCTGGGTGGAAACTGGATCAGAGCCTTGGCGGTGATGAGGGCGTCGTGACGGGCCTGCGTGTCGTTCGAGAGGACAGTGCCGGACTTGCTCTTGGTGCCCTGCTGGCCTTTGCCAGCGCGAGCACCCTCGCTCTTTTCACCAACAGAGGGGTCCTTGCCAGTGTTACTGCCCATGCTCTTCTCCATGCCACCATCTTCTCTGCTCCGGGTTGAGCCGCCTGCCCCGCCCGGAGCAGCCTTCTCCGGAGGCGGAGGAGGAGAAGCCCGGTTAGCCGCAGCAGTGCGATGCTCGCCGGTAGCCTGGGAGTGCACAGGGGAGGCCACCTTGGATGCCGGGGCGTCAGGCCTCTTCTTTGGTGCCATGGTCGACGAAGAACATGATGCAGATCTCTCCTCGAATATCTCGAAGCCGACAAAGAACTTGAGGAAGATCTCGACGAAGAACATGAAGCCGACGTAGAAGAAACCAGCGCTTGCGCCCCCTACTTGCCGCGCCAGATGTCGTGTCTTGGATCACGGACATAGGGATTAAAGGATACCCCCTTTCTAGGTTCGGTATGGGGCGCGAAGGAGGCTGAGAAACATCTTCCACCCGGGGACTTCGTCTACGCTCGAGATCTACGTGCTAGCAAGCATCACAAAGACACAAGGAGTTTACCGAGGTTCAGGCCGCCCGGAGGCTAACAGCCCTACTCCTGCATGTCTGGATTGAGACGTATATCATGGTGTAGCTTTACAATGGTGGTCGCGGGTGAGAATCCGGGAGGTGTCGGCTAGAGGTTGAAGACGAGCAGATCCTGACCCAGAGCAGATCACCTCTCGCCTAAGCTAACTGTGGACTTGTGCGCTACCTAGCCTAGCCTCTGACTTGTGGTTCTTTCCCCTCTCCCTTTGGGTGCCTCGGCCCTCCTTTTATAGGCTAAGGGGATACCACAGGTGCACCCTTGGGGCCGGAGGGGGTTTTGGCGGGAAAACCCCCCCGGGTTCTCCTTAGGAGGCGACGTGGCCTCTTCTCATCCAAGTATTCTTCTCAGAGGGGGCAGGTGAGTCCACCCACTTTTTTCAGGGAGAGCGGGCAGAGGCTGACAGCTTTTGCGCCTCCGCCCTCCTTTGGCGCCTCCATCTTCTTGACGCCCAAGTCTTCTAGGAGCTTCCAGTCGGAGCTGGCAAGCTTATCCTCTTCGCGTGCTGGAGGCTGGTCCTCGGGAATGAGCCTGGCCTCCTGCCGGGCGTCGAGGTCCCCGAGACCTCCGTGCTTGCTTCCGGGTCGAGGGGGCCCCGAAGGGTCCCCAGGTCTCTTGCCCTGTTTGTCGATGCCGCATGCATCAGGACGCCGCGGGGCAGATCGGGGGGCCCATCTGCCAGTCTTGTGCCTTGGCCTTGAGTGTCTTCTTGGTGGGCCCATGTGCGGTGGACCCACTTTGACCACATCAGGGGAACCCCATGTTCCACTTTTGCGACATTGACAAACAATCTGGCCGGATGTAGAGGAATGTGTGCTCAGCATCCCTGGTGCGCGCGCGCCGGACGACGTCGAGGAAGACGAACTCGAGGGCGACGCTCCGCTGCATCCCAGCACGCTCCAGTAGTCAAGAAAGTAGAGGAGGAAGAGGCAAAACTCATAAACATGGAGGTCGGGCTTGAGGACGACGTATATGAACGGCCGGTGTCGGAAAAGAACGGCGGCCACCGGAAGATGACATCCTTGTTCCCAGCGCGTTGCGGCTCCTCCTGGTCCTTGGCTTGGCGACGAAGGTGTATGACGGCTGCAGTGCACACCTTTTGGACATGGGCGCTGTTGACGTAGGCGTCTAGAGCGGCGGCGGCCGACGGTAGATGACGACTGCGTGCTCGGCCTTCTCTCTCCATTCTGTCTCGGGAAGAAAAGAAAAGAGAGGGGATGGCGGCAGCGGGGGAAGGGAGAAGGAAGAATCTAGGGTTTATCTAGAGGGTAGAGGGGAGGCTTTGAAGGGGAGGAGAGGAGGGAGGCGTGGTGGTGGTGGTGGTGACGTCGACCACGGGCGCTCACGCTCTCCGCGTGAGGGAGGAAGACGACAAGGACGGTGGTGGTGATGGGCTGAGGGAGGTGCGCCGGTTGGTGGGCTGCTTCGGCCGGCCAGAAAAGAAGATGAGAGAGGGAGAAAAGAGAGAGATGGGCCAGAATGGTGCCCACCGGCCATCATGAATTTTCCTGGAATTTGCAATTTCCAGAAAAAGCAAAAGAGAGAAAGAGAGAAAAGAAAAGGTAAGAGAGAAAATAAAAAAGGGGGGGGGGGGAGATTTGCAAAATAAAAATAGTTAGCTAAAATAATATTTTGATTTTCTTTTGCAAAAATGCAAGGTGATATGCATGATTATGTAATGATGATGAAAAATAAAATAACAAGCAAATCTAATTTGGCGAAAACCCCGGGACATTACAGAGATGAGAAGATCCTACCCAGAGGAGATCACCTCTCGCCTTCACCCTTTGCTCTAGCTAGTCTTGCCTTGCTCTCTATCTAGTCCAACCTCCCCCTCGGCCATGCTTGGGTCCTCCTTTTATAGGCTAAGGGGATCACACAGGAGCAGCCGAGGAGCATGGGGGTTTTCAGCGGAAAAAACCCCCGGTGGTCTTTTAGGGGCGACGGGGCCTCTTCTCATCCAAGTATTCTTCCTGGAGGGTTGGTGTGGTCGCCCACCTTTTGGAAAGCGGGGGGGACAGGGGCTGGCACCCCCACTGGCCATGTCCCCGCTCGGCGCCTTCGCTTCCTTAGCGCCCAAGTCTTCTTCGAGCTTCCAGCCTGAGCTGGCATGCTTATCCTCGCAGCGGTACGGAAGGGACACCCGCGAGCAAGTCTGGCCTCCTGTCTGGCGTTCAGGCCCTGGGTCCTCCGTGTTGCCAGCTGTGTTGGAGGTGACCCTGTGAAGTCACTCGGTTCATCAGTCCTGGTTGTCGATGTCGTTCTTTTCGATGTTCACCTGGGGCAAGCGGGGCGGCCCGCCCACCGATCCTAACTCCTTGCCTTGTCCGTCTTCTTGGTGGGCTCACGTTTCATGGACCCACTTTGGCCGCACCAGGGGAACCCCATGTTCATTGTTGCTACAGTAGCCCCCGGGCATAGTCTCAGCGGGTACGCTCTTCATCTGTCGGGGCTATGACCAAAAGAGATTGGTCAAAGTGGGTCCCCGACGCCTTGTCTTATCTAATCTGTCCCATCCGTCAGAGGGATGCACAATCACTCTGCTTGCCTAACTCCTCGATTCCTACAATGGAGAAAACGAGGAGTCCGCTGCTTGGGGGAGCATCCGAGCCCCGTAAAAGCATGGAGGGGGGCGCCCCTGGCATCATCGTTCGTCTTCTGTCTTCATCCTAGCTCCCCGACCCACCGTAATAACCGGTGCCGATGGCTAGGGCGAAGAGGGGAGCCGGGTGTGGTCGTTCTTCTTCGGCGGCGACGGGAGCCGTCCCTCATGTTCGTGGGAGGGACGCCCCCCGAGGCAGAGCAAGGCATGGCCATGGTGGTCGTGGAGCTAGGGGATCTGCTTCACCTCCTCCCCGATGCACGACCCACTCCGGCTTCCCGTTGTTCGAGTTTGTCATAGGTCTGTACCGCGGGCTTCCCAGCCGGCTCTGTCTACCGGACTCTTTGCTGTGGCGGTGGATTCGGATGGCGACAGGCCCACCGGCTTCTGGCTTCAGGTGGATGGCTGCCCCAATGGCCCCTCCTGGGCCAACACGGAGTACACCGTCAATGACTTCCTGCTCCTAGGACGGGGGTGGAAGTCGTTCTCCCGTTTCTGCTGCCTGAGTATGACGGAGATACGATGCTCTCCGTGAAGATCTTCCATGTCGACGGAGGGCGCGTGGAGTGCTACGTGGAGAGAGACAACAGCAACCGCAGCCACGTCTCCGATGAGGATGAGGAAGGCTCGCCCAGTGTGGGGACCCCGGACTAGCTATCCGAAATACCCAATTATTGTTCACACAATGATCCCATGATCAGTCTATCGTTGCCCATAATCCGAATTGAATACCAAAGTTTACATCCATTACAATACCGAATTAAAGTCTTACATAATAGGTCTCTTAGACCAAGTCTTATATAGGTGCCTTCATGGGCCAAATCAAAAGCATTCAGCGGAAGCTACGTAGTAGAAGTCCAACGCATCCTAACGACGACCCGACAGGCAGTTGACTAATGAAGATCCCTAGTTCGCATAGAAGTCACCATACTCCGCTTCAGCGTAGTTCTCCTCGGGATCTGGCTAAGACAATAGCCAGGGACGAAACCAATATGAGTACAATGGGAATTGTACTCGCAAACTACCCCTAACATGAGTATGCAGCAGTTTTAAGTTGCTTTCTACTACACTTTTATTTATTTAGATATCTCTATATCTTTGTTGAAAAAGGTAAGAAGAGATTCATTACTATTTCTTAAAGAAAATCACCATTTTTATCATTTATCCAAAACTCCTCCTTTTTCCCGACCACAACTCGTCATGGTCTTTTTACCTCCACAACTCATACCACTCCATTTGGTATAGTTGGGTAATAACATTTCCACATCTTGCATATTTTAACAAAACTTTTGCACATGGTCTAGTACAGCCTCCCAACTGTCCATATCCGAGGACTCAGCTATTCGAATAGTTTTACCCTCTGCAGAGGTAGCACGCTTTTCCCACACCCATCTGGTAACTCATCGTGTCTGCCACGTCCCGCCATACCAAGTGTATGCGAAGTTGAGCCACCGGCCATAGCCTTTCCTTTGCTCATGCTAGTATAGGACCCTACCCTTACGAATTCATCATTCCCTCGACACCTAGTACATGATCCTCCGTCAAGGAACCTAGGTGTGAGGACTCGTAGTTCTATCCGGCGACCCAAAGGTAGATCTTCAATCCTCCAATCCATCTGATTGCCAGGACCCAGGTCAGGGGGTAGAGCGCAATGCTCATCCACTCATGGAACGAGGTCATCCTCGTTATTGAGGCATCCCATACTAATATGAGCAAACTATATGACTACGCCCGTTCCCATATTTGGGTAGATGTGGTCGCACAGGTTATCGGCTGGTCGACGTAAGTACTAGGACACAATGTGCATTTTTCATAAACATCACCATTCGTTACTTCTCCACTTCCATACCGACAATTCGGCATGTCATAATCAACTAGGTACTTTTAAAAAGGAGTTTGGAATAAACCATATTTTTCCCATCCTATAGTTTTAAGTAGCTACTCTACATTTCTACATAGGGTGGTAAAGTAGTTTTCATACCATTGTAAAAAGGCTTTGCAAAAAAAAAAAATCATTACCACTATTTTGGAATATTGCATGTAATCCAAATAGAGGTATGTAAATGCAAGCTCAGCGAAGTAGCTTGCCTTGCTCAACAAAGTGCTCGGGTTCCTGTTGTTCGAAGTATTCTCCTTCCTCGTAGACTCCGGCAACGTTCTCGTCTAATCGATAAATAAACAATACAAGCAAACAATCAGTAAGACTAAACAAGCAAGCATCACATCACAATCATCATAAACATCACAATTAGCTACTGCACACACAAGGTAACACAATTTGATTTCAATTTTATTTAATTAACCATTATTTAATTGTGTCACTATTTTGGCAGAAACTCGGGTTTCATGCTTAATTGCATAACTTGAGTTCTGTTGGTCACAAAAATATGAACTAAAATTCTACAGATATCTACTGATGTGTAGAAGACAACCCAATTGGATTTAAATCAATTTGAGTTATTAAACTCCCTGTATAAATGTTTTAATCCAGAAAGTTAACATTCTAGTTTTTTGCTACAACTCAATTTAATTGTGTTCAAATATTAAATCCTTTTAGGGATAACTAGTATTGTTTAAATGTGAGCTAACAAAATTGGTTTGAACTCATTTTGAATAGTAGAGTATCAGAAACAAACAAGTTTAGATTTTATACCTTCTGTGGCATTTTAATATCATTACTTATTTATTAATGTAAATGGGGTGAAACCACTTTAGTGAGTTAGATAATTTCATAAGCTTTCCAGAACATTTTCATTTGCTATTTTTAGATCCCTAGATCTCGAGATATTAATTTTCAAAGTCTTAATCAAATTTCTGACAGAGAATTCACCTATTTAAGTTTAACAACTAGCACATTTGTCATTTTATTTTGAATCAGGGAATTATCCAACATGATCATGGCCTGCATCTATGTGAAGATGGCATGTTGTACTAGCTACAAAGTTTTAGTTTGCTACTTTTAGGCCACTGGTTTAATAGCAATTTGCATGGGAAGTGGGCTATCTCTGTTATTTCATGTGTTGAGCTAATCTGATTAGCAATCTTTGTCATTTTAAATCTTTTACACCGATTTTATTTTGGGGTTCTCAACACTTGTTCAAGGCAGTATACTATCTATATTAACATGTTATGCTAAGACATACTCCTGTATAAAATTAGGAAAATTAATATTAACAGCTAAAAACAGAACCAAATATCTGTTTCAGAAGTTTCTCTGGGAAACAGACAGAACATAGCTACTTTGCCTAATTATTCGAGGATGCTAAACTATTTATTTTGGAATACTGAATCTTGCATCTGAATCTATGAATCTTGATCTTTCCAACCATGCAAAGATTTTAAATTTTAGTGCAGTGGATTTTTCATAATTTGTTTGCAAAGTTAGCTAATCTACACTGTCCTCTCTGGACTTAGCAGTTTTCAGACAGATTATCCAACGACCCAGGTTCAAAGCATCGGCGGCGACCTATATTTGGCGGCGCCACCGTTCCGGCGGCACGGTGGAGGATGGTTCGCTCACCTAGGGGGCTCGGGTGGCTGCGGGGATGGTGCAGATCGACGGCGGAGGCTCGGGGAAGAACTTGGGAGGACGGGTGCGTGCTGGGGATGGCGGGTTCGTCGGCGTCGAGCTACTCCTCCTCCGCGGCTGTGCTCTGACTCCGGCGAGCTCCAGGCGGCGTTCCTGTGCAAGAAACGGTGCGGGCGTGAGCGTGCGGTGGCGGGGATGCAAGGCAGAGAGTTAGGGAGGGAGAAGAGAGAAAGGGGGTGGCGGCACGGCCACAATTTGGTCGTCGTCCACCTCGGGCAGTGGCGGAGCTTGCAGTGGCTCCGCGGCGGCAGCGACCCTGCGGCAGCGGCTCCGCCCTCCTGGCGGTGTGCTAGAGGTGGTGGAGTGGAGGGAAGTGCTGGGGTGGTGTGGTGTGGGAGAATTGCGGGCTCGGGGCGGCCATTTTATAGCCGGAGCCCGGTCCATGGTGGACACGGTGCTGGGGTGGTGCAGGGGACGGCTGGGCATGTCCGTGTGGTCGAGGCGAGTACGGGGGTGCGGCAGAGGTGGTCGCTTGGTCGGGGGAGGCAGGGGAGAGAGGCGTGCGTCTACGCCGTCCGTGGTCGGCCACGGCGCACGGCGCGCTGTGGCGCGGGCAGGGGCACGCGAGCGGGGGCTCCGGGTTGCCTTGGGTGCGTCCAGCAGCAGCAGAGGGGAGAGGTGGAGTGGTAGGGTGCGGCGCGGGCTAGCTAGGGCTGCGGGGTGGTCTCCTCCACAGGAGCGACATGGCGGCATGGCGACAGGAGCCGTGCTCCCTAACGATGGCGATGAACAGTGACCAAATTCGCCGAAATGGCTTGCTCCCACGAGGCTCTGGAGCATGATGATGATCCCCACGGTGAGGAAGAGGGACAGGGATGATCTCTAGCTCGATTTTTGCACGGGAAGCACGAATTGATCCGATCCTTTCTTCGGTTGGGGAAGAACAAGGTGGTGCACACCACCTGTTCGACCAAATGCCTGAACCAATTTTAAATTCAAAATTTTAAAAATGGTTTCCACCATTGACTTCATACATATTAATAATGATTTTTGGTGCTATGATGGGATTTTTTTGATAAGTGCATCATAGCACATTTTGTGATTCAAATGAATAAAGAAAGAAGTAAAAATTTAAATTTTGGATTTTTGAAAAATAGGTTTTGAAGAGTGAAAAGATACAAGAGCAAAGTGGAGGTGATCATCATGTCACCCCACTGATTTTTGGTTTAAAAGAAAATATTAATTTCTCACTTAGAGAAATTTGTATGGCACTTGCCCCATTATTTTATGTGTTGATGTGTTGCTTTTATTTCTTTTCTTTTCTTCCTACTTTGTTTAGCAAACACACACATCAAGCAACAAAATACAAGCAATCACACATAAGATAATAAAATTTTTTGTTGCCCCACATTTTTGGAATTAATAATACTTATATTAATTTTGGGATGTTACACCCAGCATCAAGGTCGAGGAGAGCTCATCTTCCTGAAGGTGAGGAGCCCCGAGACGGCTGCCCCGAAGATCTCCTTGACCCCCTTCTTGGTGGCCTCGTTGCCATACTTCTGGAAGTAGCGCCTTCAGTTGTGCGGCAGTGCTCCTTGTTCGGCGAGAGCCAACCTTTTTGTTGTAAAGAGTAGGCCCCGCTGTAGTCTCTCGAGGTGATGTAGGACTGGGTTCGTCGTGTAAGATTGGCCTTCATGCGTAATTGATGTGAATGGGAACGGGTTTTTTGCAAAACGCGTTCCCATTACTGCAGCAGCCGTACCGTCGAGGGGTAAGTGGGGAGTGAGAGGCCTATAAATAGGCTCCCAGTCCCCAACCTCCTTAATTCTCCACCCCTCCGTAGATCGCAAGGCGATGTCTGTAAAAGCTAGGATATCCTTGTTCGGGACGTCGACGGAGGCGTTCATCTTTCGGGGCGCGGTGGTGGCTCCCAGAGGAGCTGGGGCCCGAGCCACTGAAGAGGAAAAAGAGGTGTTGTCCCATCCGCCGTAGTTTGGGACCTTTCGCGCCTGGCACCCATCACTGGTCCGTGAGCGAGACGCCCGAAGGGCGCTCCTGCTGGCTACCTTGAGGGAGAGGACCGCCGAGGTCCCGGGCTTGTCCCCACTCTGAGAAGAGCTCGAGGCCATAGATCAGGTAAGCATCCGGGCCTTCTTGACCCCTTTTATACGTGTCAAACGTATCTATAATTTTTGATTGATCCATACTAGTTTTGTGATGTTGTCACATGTTTCTACTATCATATTACATCATTTTTATGCATTTTTTTGGACTAACCTATTGACAAGATGCCTAGTTCCAGTTTCCTGTTTTTGCTATTTTTGTATTTCAAAAAATTTACTTCAGGAAATATCGTCGGATTGAGCTGAAAATTTACGGAGATTTTTATGCGACGGAAGGCACTAGAGGACCAATGGGCGACCTGGGGGGCCACCCAGGGGCCAGAGGCGGGTGGCGGCCGCGACCTCCCTTGGAACCGCGGGTGGCGCCCGCCCCAACCCTCTAGGCACCGCCTCGTCCCCCTCCGACGCCTATAAAATCCTTTTAACCCTCAAAATGACAGGGCGGACATTTTTTTTGGGAGAAGTCACCCCGACGCGCCATCATCGCAAACCCTAGTTCGGGGGTGATTCTGAAGCAGATCCCGGCACTCTGCCGAAGGGAAGATCGATCCCGGAGGGATCTTCATCGCCATGCCTTCCTCCGGGATGATTTGTGAGTAGTCCCACCTTGGACCATGGGTCCATGGTAGTAGCCAGATGGTAGTCTCTCTCTCTTGTGCTTCATGTCTTATGATCTTATGAGCTGCCTAACATGACCAAGATCGATTATTGTAATACTATGTGATGTGTCTGCTGGGATCCGATGGATTATAAAGTTATGATCAAATTGTGCTTGATTCTTATATGTTGATTTATGTTCTTGCATGCTCTCCGATGTTCGTAGTTACTTTGGCCAAGTGATTGTATGTATCTCCAAGAGGGAGTATTTATGCTAGGTAGTGGGTTCATGTCCCCTTTTGTTCCTGGGCACGAGTGACAGAATCGTCTAAGGGCGAGGGTGTGCTGTTGCTACTAAGGGTAAAACAGTGGTGTTAATGTCTCTTTTGATATTAGTATTGCTTACTTCATGCACTTTACTTAATGCAAATGTCTGTTGCTTGCAACTTAATACCGATGGGTGACAGGCTGGATAGCGATCCCACGGTGTACTTTTTAGACAAAGATGCAGTTGGACACAACGGTATTTGTTCATTTTTGTGATGCCTACTTAAATATTATCATGTTCTCTTTGTCATAGCTAGATTAAGTTTGTATTATAATTTTGTCAATTGCCCAGCTGTAATTTGTTTACCCATCATATGAATGTTCTATTTACTTGAGAGACTCCACTAGTGAACCCATGGCCCCCGGTCCATCTTTTCACATTGATTGTTCATCAATTTTCATCATCATTACTCCACTGGCACATTTTCATAATTCATCTATTTCACTATACAATTAACCGCTTTGTTTTCTGTGAGACCGGAAAGATTGACAACCTTTCCACCATTGGGGGTAAAGTATTGTGGTTCAGTGTGTGCAGGTCCACGTCTGTTGAAGGATAAGCGCCAGAGATCTTCATCATTCACTTTGTTGTTGATTTCAAAGTCTTACTGGTTCGATAAACCTCGGTTCATTAACGAGGGAAAACTGATGCTTGCTACATCTCCGCCTTTGCTTGGGGCACCACCCAACTCTTCATCAGTAGCAATCACCCTTGTTCTTTATTGGTTATGAACTTGGCCTTGATCTATCTTGCATTTGCATCACAGGCTGAGAGTGTAGCCATGGGCGCGGTGGAGAACGGGATCATCTACCTTTTCAGCTGCGGAGTGCTGGCGATTGCAAGGAGGCTGCCTGCTCCAGGAGGCGCCTGAAAGTCCAGCTGGGTTCCCTCCCTCTTCCCAGGTGTCCCCGGGAATCGAGAGTTCATCCGGCGGGCATGAGAGAGACAAAACTGTGCAGCTAGGAGACTTAGCTCGGAGCTGGCCTTAGTGGCACAGGTTAATCATGTACTTAGGAAGTTGCGGAATGTAAATTTAGAAATTAAATTAGCATGAATGCAATCCTAGTCCTCAACTCCCGGGGTCATTTCCCAAGTCTTCCTCTGCACTAACGCGCCGTCAACTTTTCAGAGGAGGCCTCTTAGGTGCCAAGTACCCTTTCTGCATGCACCCCACATTCGTTGCTAAGATGCTGACACAGTAGTAGTAGCCCTTAGAGGGCTATACCTTCCGGGAGCCCACTACACTATCCTCGGGTACTAGGCCAGAGGGAAACGGACCATTCGCCGGGGTGGACAGATTACCCCCGCAAAGGCTCTCATCACCTGTCAAGCGTGCGTAGGTCGATGGTATATTAACTCCGAGCGAGATGTTATGCCTAAGTGTAGGATGCGGATGCAAAGACTTAGCTGGCTTTATGCCACGTCCTCCCTCCGCTCTGTCCCTCCCGGGTATCCAACTCCTTAGTCATCTCCAGCCGCCGGCTCCTGTCCCGGGAAGGAGCTGCACATAACAAACTTTCAGTAGGAAAAGAAAGGACCCTCTCTTCAAGCTATGATGGTGTGTTATCTGAAGCAATCCACAAGCAAAGTTGCATGTGCATTTCTATGAAGCAGTTCATCTCTTACACAGCACTGCCCGATTCCTCGTTGCCGCGACAGTACGGCACAACCGGGTGGCAGTGCCCACATGCGGGGTCACTCGTGCTCGACCCGTCAGCCACCGGCACCATGTCAGCCCCCTGCTTTTGGGTTGCTACGGATAACACACTTTCATGCAAGGATTGAGGCTCACGGAATTGAAATGACTTATCTTTTATTTCCTTGGCGATGATTCTTTCTCCCTATTACTGGAAACTAGCCCCTTCGGCGTGCTTAGCGGAAACTAGCCCCTACGGATAACACACTTTCATGCTCGTCCTCCAGATAGACTGCTCCAGGACTAAGGGTATGAGTGACCCGGTAGGGTCTTTCTCACTTGGACGACATCTTGTTCATGCCATCTAGCTTTTGCTTCTTGCGGAGTAACAAGACTCTGTGTTGGAGTTCTCGGGAGCAGACATTGCGGCTGTGGTAGCGACAGAGTCCTTGCTGGTATCGAGCGGACCGCAAGGCTGCCCGACACCTGACTTCTTCCAACAGATTTATGTCATCAATCCTCCACTCAACTTGTGCATCTTCATCATATGCGAGTAACCGGGGGGACCCGTATGTTAGCTCGGTTGGCAAGATAGCTTCAGCTCCGTAGACAAGAAAAAAAGGTGTTTCTCCGGTTTCTCTGTTGGGTGTTGTTCTGAGGGACCACAGTAAGCTTGGCAGGTGATCGATCCACTTTTTCCCTTTATCCTCCAACTTGTTGAAATCCTTGGTCTTCAAACCCTTCAGGTCATCCACGTTTGCTCTTTCCACTTGTCCGTTGCTCCTTGGATATGATACTAAGGCAAAACACACCTTGATGCCAAATTCTTCACAGAAATTGAGGAAGGCTCGACTTGTTAACTGGGTGCCATTATTCGTGATGATTCTGTTTGGTACTCTGAACCGATAGACAATTCCTTTGATGAACGTGATGGCGGCCTGGGCCGTTTGACGCGGTGCTGGCATTACCTCCACCCATTTCGTTAATTTGTCGATCGCCACGAAGAGGTATTCATGTCCTCCGATAGACTTTGGGACCTTGCCGACGATGTCCAGCCCCCAGACCGTGAATGGCCAGGAGATTGGTATTGGCTGCAATGCTTGCGCTGGTTGATGTATGTTCTACATGTAGTACTGGAAGGCTTTGCAGGTCCTGATGAGCTGGTCCGCATCGTGAGGTACTGTTGGCCAGTAGAACCCTTGACGAAAAGCCTTCCCCTCCAGTGATCTTGATGCTATGTGGCTTGAGCATGTGCTTTCGTGGATGTCCTTCAGCAGTGCTCTGCCTTGTTCTTTTGGTATGCAGTGGAGCTTGACTCTGTTGTCGCGCTGTCGATAGAGATCACCATCGATTAAGACATAGAGCTTGGCTTGACGAGCCACCTACTCGGCTACGTGGTCGTCCTCCAGAAGGACGTGCTCCATTATGTATTTGATGATGTTTTCTGGTCCTAGGGCGAGTGGGCTTCTTCCACCAGTAGTACCGCCTGGGCAGGAGGAAGCAGAGCCTCTCCTGCCGCGGGCACTGCCGGGTTTTGATCTTCCGGGCTGGCTACCCGTGTTGTAGATGTAGAAGGGTCGCCAGCCCCCGGCGTCGATGCAGACCTTGTCTTGAGCCTCTCGGGAGAAATCAAAGGTTGCCAGAGCACCTCGATGTATACCCCGGGAGGCACCGGCTCCCGCTTGGAGGCCAACTGTGACAACTCATCAGCGGACGTGTTCTCTTCCCGAGGGACATACGCGGCCCTGAAGCTGCCGAAGCGCCGCTGGAGCTTCCATACCTCCTCAACGTACGGAGCCATTTGAGGGCAGGCGTACTCCTTGTTGACTTGCTTGACGACTTGATGGGTGATACGTGTCAAACATATCTATAATTTTTGATTGATCCATGCTAGTTTTGTGATGTTTTCACATGATTTTACTATCATATTACATCATTTTGAGGCATTTTATTGAACTAACCTATTGACAAGATGCCCAGTACCAGTTCCCTGTTTTTTTTCATGTTTTTGTTGCCGAAAGTTACTTTTGGAAATATTCTCGGAATTGGACGAAAATTTGCGGAGATTTTTTGTTGAGGAAATAAGGAGTGGAGCCAGAAGTTCGACCCCGGGAGGGACCCACAGGCCAGGGGCGGGTCCCACCTATGGGTCTAAGGGGGGTCGTGGCCGGGGGTGGTCCCTGCCCCTCAGAGACCCCCTCATGATGCGCTTTGGCCTATAAATCATCCCCGATGAAAAAACCCTAACCCCCGAAGGATTTTCCTAAATACGATACAGACCTCTGCCACCATCGCCAACAAGTTTCGGGGGTTCAGAAGGTCCTATTCCGGCACCCTGCCGGGACAAGGATCGACCGCCGGATCCACCTCCATCAACACTGTTGTCCCTTACCGGGACTGAGGATTATACAAGTAGCTATGTGGTTATATCTCTCTCCCATGATGTGATTCTCATTGTGATCATGAGCTTTGTTAGCATAGTTGAATACATGATGTTTCCCTACATCTAATGGATATGATTTTGCTCAAGTGGTGTCATCTAGTATAAGTTCAGGAGTCACCGTTATGATAACGGTATCTCGGTGACAGTGTGGGTGCCGTGTGTGACTCTAATGATAAAAGCTTAGAGGGATCTTCATCACGAGTTTGTTCTTTATTATTGTTGGATTGAATAGATCATGAGGTTTCTTGATGCTTGTGTTATTGAAGAAAGAGACTATTCAAGAAATAGGTTGTGGTGTTTGTTAGTACTATCTTTGGATGCGGATAGTGGCAGCATGAAGTGTCCATAGATGTGGAATACGAACTTTAAGGTGTGCTTTTCGTAGCCCTACGCAATTCTCATCCTATTTGATCCACGAAAGACTGATCTCCGAGTAATGTCTACCATGCATGTGTTATTGTGGGAACTATTATGTGTTTAATTATGTCAATGATGTTGAGAGTTGTCACTAGTGAAAGTATGAAGCCTAGGCCTTTTTCCAAGCATTGATACACCGTTTTTAGTCACTTTTGTCACTTGTTTGCTTGCTGCCATTTTTATTACAGAATTATGAAATCACCTTTTACCATCCATAACACTTGCATTTTACTATCTCTTCGCCGAACTAGTGCATCTATACAATTATCCATTGTATTAGGTGTGTTGGGGACACAAGAGACTTCTTGTATCTTAATTGCAGGATTGCTTGAGAGAGGATACTTCAACCTCCTCCTCCCGTGGATTCGATAAACCTTCGGTTACTCACTTAAGGGAGATTTGTCGCTGTCCTACAAATCTCTGCGCTTGGAGGCCCAACAATTCTACAAGAATAGAAGCGTTTAATAGACATCAAGCTCTTTTCTGGCGCCGTTGCCGGGAGGAAAGGTAAGCGGTACTCACACTCCGACGACGAAGCTAATTTCTAGCATTGTTGTTGGGGAGTTGAGTGCTTGAAGGTATCCTCTTTAGATTCTGTAGTTATATCTTTTCGTTTCTTGTTTTTATTTCACTAGTTAGGCTTAATGGAAAACAACAAAAAAATGAGAGAGCTTTATAAACTCTATCTTGAAATTGGTCATGATGCTTTTGAAGAGAAAATTAAAAACCTATGGAACTTTATTTGCATAATAATCATTATAGTAGCAATGTTATTAGCATGAATTCTTTGGACACCATTATTGCTAATGCTATGGAAAATTCTAAGCTTGGGGAAGCTGGTTTTGATGAATATGATCTTTTTAGTCCCCCAAGCTTGGGGAGGAAATTTGCTTTGATTATACTATGCCTCCTATATATGATGATTATTATGATGAATGTGATATTTTCAGTCCACCTACTATTGAGGAAAAAGTTTATTATGATCATGATATGCCTCCTATTTATGATGATTACAATGATGGTTATGATAGTTTTACTCCCACTATTACTAATGAGAAGGATTTTACTTGTGTGGAGAGTAATAATAATACTTTTATGCATGTAAATCATAAGAATTTTTTTTATGTGATGGTTATGTTATTGAGTTTTCTTATGATTCTACTAAAGTTATTATGAGAGGGAAGCATGGTTATATAAATTTTCATCTTATGAAGTTTCCCCTCTTTATGTTGAAGGTTTTAATGTTACATTTGCTTTGCCTTCCTATGCTAGTAGCTTTATGCTTCAATGATTTATTTTCTTACAAGATTCCTATACATAGGAAGTGGGTTAGACTTAAAAGTATTTAATATTTTCTTCTTGATGTTCTATTTTGTGTTTCAATTCTTATTCTTTTGAGAGCATCATTAAAATTATCATGCCTAGCTTAAAGGCTTAAAAGAAAAGCGCTTGTTGGGAGGCAACCCATCTTTTACTTTCAGTTTGTTTTTGCTTTTCGTGAGTCATGAAGTTGTTTCCTCTGTATCAACTTTATTGTATCTTTTCTTTTGTTTTTTTTTGTACCAAGTTTAGCCTCTAATACATTGAAAGTGCGAGGTATTATTTTGCTATCCAGAAACAGATTTATGTCCTTCACTGTTCGAAAATCCAGAAAATCACTCAATTTTAACTTTTTCTGATATTTTTATACTGCGATCCTGATACTTTTATCTATCTTTAGTTAGTTTTGAGCTTCCTTATTTGAGCTACAGAAGTGCCTCGAAAAATTCAATCTTTACAGACTGTTCAGTTTTTGACAGTTTCTGCTTTTATTTTGTATTCGTCTCTTTACTATCATCAAATGTGATACTATTGAGGAGGAGTGCCACATTGAGGCTTAGTAAACAGTAGCTAATGCCCAATAAAGTTGTTTGCAATTTGTCTTGAGTTGAACACATGTGTATTTTAATTTATGAGCACTAACCCTCTAATCAGTTTATGAGAAGTTTTGTGTGAAGGGAGTTTTTAATTTCCAAAGGAGAGGATGATAAAGAAAATGAAGATGGTCAGAGCTCAAGCTTGGGATGCCTATGGCACCCCCTCTGAATATCAAGAACCATCAAGCGTCTAATCTTGGGGATGCCCAAGGCATCCCCTCCTCTTCATCGACTATCATAAGGTCGTCTTCGTTGAACTATGTTTTTGTCACTTTACATATTATGTGCTATGCTTGTAGCGTCTTTTTGCTTTCAGTTTTGTTTGTTTGTTTGTTTGCTGGTCATATCCTTGTTGGATCCTAGCTTTATTTATATGGGAGAGAGACATGCTCCGCTTTTTCATTTGAATACTCCATTGCTTCGCTTATATCTTGTTGAGTATTCTTAGCTACTGTTTGTTTGCTAGTAAGTTCTCGCTTTTAGATTTTATCTTATTTAGAGCTGCTAGTTGTTGATGTTAAATTCATTTGTTCTTCACTTGTACTTGTTGGAGAGTTGTCATTGATAAATTGCTTGAATTGTCAAAGTGACAAAATGCTATCCATGTGATATTGGAATGAAATGAAAGCCTGCATAGTCTTGTAGATCATTGTGTGGATACTTGATGCTTCTCGATTGGTTTGAGATATTCAGATGAATGCTTAAACTTGCTGGTTATTTGAGTGAAAATTGATTAGTAAAGAAATACAGTTAAAAGCTTGTAACTGTGTGGTGTTTCGTAGTTGTTAATTTATAAAGCTAATCTTTTCATCAAAAGAACTGTTTGGTCAACAAGGGAGACAGTATGGAGTGTTTATTATTATGATTGTCTAGTGTCTTATGTTACTCTGTTACCGATTAATGTTAGATGTTTACTTCAAATACCATTTTTGCTAAGCATAAAAATTCGTACTGAGTGTAGAGTTCACTCGTGCATGCAAATCCCAAAGCCAAGCTATCTTGCCAGCTGAGTCCGCAATATCTACCTATGCATGGTATTTCTTTCCATTCCAAGTAAATTTGTCATGTGCTACCTTTAAAATATTCAAAATACTCCTTTTTATGCCTCTATTTTTAAGCTCATGAGGAAGCAGTAGAGACCTAGATATAACTTGTGCCAAGCAAGGTCATTTCCCCCCTTTCACCCGGTGTTTAGTAGCAGGAAAAGGGTTATAGGTAAGTCAAATAGCCATGGCGCACCACATAGGTCATGCGCCACGGCTAAGTATCCGTGGCGCAGCAGAAGGGGCTGCGCCACGGGTAAGCACTTAGCCGTGGCGCACAGTTTGGCGTGCTGCGCCACGGCTAAGCTGAATCTGGACGGCCGGGGTGCGCACAAGTACGCGTGGCGCGTCCAATAAACATGCGCCACGGGTAGCAGAATACTCGTGGCGCACCCGCCCATAGTGTGTCACGACTATGAGTGACCCTGGGAAAAATATTTGGTCTCGGAATATCACTAGTAGAAAAAGCCTTATAGGTGGGACACAATTCTGTGACGCACCAAATAGAGGTGCGTCACAGAAAATATTTCTGTGGCGCACATGTTTAGGTGCGCCATAGAAATATTGCCTTTCTGTGGCGCACCAACAGGCAGTGCGCCACAGAAAGTGTGCGGGGCCCACTACCAATTATTGGATCTGACCCTGTTGGACTATTTCTGTGGCGCACGCAGCACCGTGCGCCATAGAAAGTCCACTTTCTATGGCGCATGCAGTACCGTGCACCACAGGATGTCTACTTTCTGTGGCGCATGGCCCAGATGCGCCGCAGAAAATTGACCTTCTGTGGCGCACGGTACTACGTGCGCCACAGAATGTGCACTTTCTGTGGCGCACGGTGCTGCGTGCGCCACAGAATTCGTTTCCCAGATCTACTCTCGCATTCTCAGATCCACATTCTCTCTCTTCCTATTCTCTGACGCGAACTCACAGCCACAGATCACGCTGCCACGAACCCACCCACACGGCCCCACCACGCACGCATCAGCACGCACCCCACACACACAGAGCACGCACCCAGCCCACCACGCACATGCGCAACACCACTCTCTCTCTCTGCCCCGATCTTCTCTCTTTCCCCTTTCTCTCTCTTCTCTCTACCTCGCTCGATCCCCTCAGCTCGCTCATCCTCTCTCCTCTCTCAGCTGCTGCCGCATGAGGGCCACCGGAGAGCACACCGCCGCCGTCCCCGTCCCCGTCCACGCCGCGCCCACGCCCCACACGGAGGTGGAGGCCGCCGTCACCCCACCCCCGCAGGTCCTCTCCGCGCCGCCGCAGGGGCCGAGGCCCAGCAGATCGATGCCGCCGCCTGTGCGCGCGGACCCCCGCCTCGAAGCCGCGGGGACGAGCCGGTCCTCCTGCCCGCTGCTCCCCACGCCGTCCCGCGTCGAACCCCGGGGTCCCATGGTGGGTATGGGCGCCACCACCGGCAGCCCTGCCTCGAATCCGGCCACCTACCCCAACTAGTCTCCAGTGCCCCTCCCTCCCTGGCGCTGGAGGTGGAGCTCCTCCTCTGCTCATCCCCGCAGCACGAGCGTGGCGTCGACGACCGCGGTGGCTACAGGGGAGGGAACGGCCGGGAACGGGCGGCGTGTTGGCCGGCGTGGTGCCCTCCCGGAGGTTGGTGGTGGCCTGCCAGTGGTTGGTATGGCGCGGGTGGGGCAGCCGTATTTTTTTTAAACTGAAAACGATATTCGGTTGCGCACGGTTGACTAGTGCGCCACAAAAATATGATTATTTCTGTGGCGCATGGTGGGGGTGCGCCACAGAAAAAATTTAGTTGCTACGATTCTGTGGCGCACCCACCGTGCGCCACAGAATTTTAAAAAGGTGTGCCACAGATAGCCTATTTCCTAGTAGTGTATTTGTAGCGCATCCCGACTTTATATGCCACGGTTAAGTTTATATTCGTGGCGCACCGGGTTTTAATACACCACACGTATCTATGGTCCTAGTGTAAGGTCAAATCAGAACCACATGTACCTAGCTAGAACGATCAGTGCTATCCTATGCTTTTCCTTCTCACGCATCAGACGGCTCTCATTCTATTCAAACAAACACATAACCGTGTGCAATCCAATGCCTCATTCTGATTGGCTGAGGGACATAAACATGGATGGATGACGTGGCACTCGTAAACAATTCGCAGTGATGATTTTGCATCGAGATGCCAACGTTGCCTGTACGTGAAGAAGCTCCTGCTCGCGCCCAGCCATGGACTCCAGAAGCTCGGAGCGACGCCGACGCAGGGTGGCTGCGCGCGCGTCATGGCCTCCGCCTGCGACATGTCCGTGTGCGGCAAGAGGGAGGTTCTCATGGCCCCGGCCCACGTTGAGCTGGGTGGCGAGATGGACATCATCTTCAACAGCGGGGCAGACCTTCTTCGTGCCAGCGGCCCTCCATCGTGTTGCCGGCGAGCTGCAGCACCTCCCTGTGCCCTATGCTTCCTCTCTCCCCCTTAACCCTCCGGGCGTCGTGCAAATCAGTTCGCCGCCATCGCCGGCGTGCCGACGTCCGTGAAGCCCCGTGGCTGCCAAGCATGGCCGACCAGTCCGCCGCCTCATGCCGCCGTCATCGGCGTGCCGTCGTCCGTGAAGCCCCGTGGCGGTCAAGCATGGCCGACCAATCTGCCGCCTCACGCCGCCGTCGCCGGCGTGCCGTCGTACGTGAAGTCCCGTGGCGGCCAAGCATGGCCGACCAGAGCCCACCGCGACGCCCACCTGTGGTTCGGCGGCCACGAGGAGCCCCCGTGCTTCGGCGACGTCCAGAACGGAGCCCTTGTGCTTCGGCCGTGCTTCGGCGGTGTCCAGAACGGAGCCCCCTGCGCGGCGGCCTTTTTTTTAATTTCGCAAATTCATACACATGGCGCAACAAATGGCATACCCGTGGCGCATATTACCCATGGCGCATGGTGCAAAAGGTACGCCACGGCTAATTTTGTTACCCGTGGCGCACCGGGATCTTGCGCCACGGCTAAGATGACCCGTGGCGTGGTTATTCGCGGCGCAGGGCTGTGCGCCACGGGTAATCAAAATTGGTGCGCCACGGGTAACCTTTTTTGTACTAGTAGTTGATGGTTTACGTCTTCACTTGAATCAACCCGAGAGCAGCTTAAGCAAAATATAAATATAACTCATCATTCTACTCCGCACAATGAAAATCTGAGAAATCAGCTCAAACATTGGATAGTGGTGAAACCAAGGAGAAAGAGGAATGTACTCGTTCCTCTAAAACCAGCTGCTCCAACAATTCTAAAAGCCTTGCTTATTATGGGGTCTAGATAGCTTCTCTGTTGATAGCTTCTTTGTTGTGAAATTGTTGACGAAAGCATGCATCTCTCAAAATTGTTTTTCTTCTGTTTTTCAAAAAATAAAAAGCTCTAGCACATGACTAATCCCTGCTTCCCTCTGTGAAGGGCCTTTCTTTTACTTTTAATGTTGAGTCAGTTTTCCTTTTGCTTCTATCTCCACCGAAACAAACATATAGCATTGACTCTAGGTATCATTGATCATATTTGCATCGTCAGATTAAACATGAATCTTTATATTGACTTTAACGTTGGAAGTTGAAGCTTTTTGCTGACACTTACATCTTCTTTGTTTTGATTCTCAAACACTTTTGTCATGGAACTATTACCTTTGAGAATTAATCAAATATGTGGGTCATATTGATTTCATGTCTTTAACGTACTATTTATGAAATGTTTTGCTTGAATGATTCAACTTGGTTACTCATTGCTTTCTTGCTATCAACTATAGACAATTGTTTTGTATCACTTCATTCACATCCTATGCTTTACATTACTATCTTGATCAAGTTTGTGTTGGTTGCATGTCTCATCAAAAATTATTTTGTTATCACTTACCTAATCGAGGACGAGTAGAAGTTAAGCTTGGGGATGCTGATATGTGTCAAACGTATCTATAATATTTGATTGATCCATGCTAGTTTTGTGATATTGTCACATGTTTTTACTATCATATTACTTCATTTTGAAACATTTTATTGAACAAACCTATTGACAAGATGTCTAGTGCCAGTTCCCTGTTTTTGTCATGTTTTTATTGCAGAAAGTTACTTCTCGAAATATTCTCGGAATTGGACGAAAATTTACGTAGATTTTTTATTGAAGAAATAACGACCGGAGCCAGAAGGGCGACCCCGAGAGGCACCCACAGGCCAGGGGTGGGTCCCACCCACGGTTCTAAGGGGGCCGCGACCGGGGGTGGTCCCTGCCCCTTGGAAACCCCCTCACGACACACTTTGGCCTATAAATCATCCCCGACGAGAAAAACCTAACCCCCGAAGGTTTTTCCCAAATATGATACAGAGCTCCGCCGCCATCACCGACAAGTTTCGGGGGTTCAGAAGGTCCTGTTCCGACACCCTGTCGGGACGGGGATCGACCGTCGGAGCCATCTCCATCAACGCCGCTGCTTCCCGCAATGAGGAGGGAGTAGTCCCTCACCGGGGCTGAGGCTTATACAAGTAGCTATGTGGTTATCTCTCACCCATGATGTGATCCTCGTTGCGATCATTAGCTTTGTTAGCATAGTTGAATACATGATGTTCCCTACATGTAATGGATATGATTTTTCTCAAGTGGTGTCATCTAGTATAAGTTCAGGAGTCCCCGTTATGATCACGGTATCTCGGTGACAGTGTGGGTGCCATGTGTGACTCTAATGATAAAAGCTTAGAGTGATCTTCACCATGAGTTTGTTCTTTATTATTGTTGGATTGAATAGATCATGAGGTTTCTTGATGCTTGTGTTATTGAAGAAAGAGACTATTCAAGAATAGGTTGTGGTGTTTGTTAATACTATCTTTGGATGTGGATAGTGACAGCATGAACTGTCCATAGATGTGGAATACGAACTTTAAGGTGTGCTTTCGTAGCCCTACGCAATTCTCATCCTATTTGATCCACGAAAGAATGATCTCCGAGTAACGTCTACCATGCATGTGTTTTTGTGGGAACTATCATATGTTTAATTATGTTAATGATGTTGAGAGTAGTCAGTAGTGAAAGTATGAAGCCTAGACCTTGTTTCCAAGCATTGATACACCGTTTTTAGTCACTTTTGTCACTTGTTTGCTTGCTGCCATTTTTATTACAGAACTAGCAAAGTGGCCCGCGCAAACGTGCAGGCGTCACTTTTAATATCAATTTTGTTATCCTAAATTACGAAATAGCCTTAATCAGCATATTATATATTTAATTTATTGTTCATTGTTTTGAATATAGTATGCTCGTATGATTTTTAGAAATATATTAAAGATATAGTAGTTAATATGACAATGAAGTGGAACCTAGATGGAAAATATCACTTGAAACCATAGTATTTTCAAGTATTGCATACATGGAGCAGCTTGCCCTTTTCATTTATTTCATAATGTATTTTTGTTACTTTCAATGATTTAGCAAATTTATACACCAAAAGGATCCATGAAGATTTACGGGCATGCCGGATAGAAGTACCGCGTGCATTCGATATCATACTTACCGAAGGCACATCCTTATTGTTATAGAAGTGATGATGCAAGTGTTGGAGAAGAAGGGCCAACCCGTGCAACTGTCTGGGCTAGCACATTTTAATTTATATACAATGTAAAATAATATTCGCATAACCAGGAATAATAACAATATTATTATTGTCAGTACTACAATTAATATTATTGTCACAAGTAAACGTTCTCCTTATCCTACTCTAGTACTTGCCATGGCAACCACTTCCGTTCACCTGTAAAATAGAGATGCGATTATCAAGACGAACAACTTCAATAATACTGTCATCTAAATACAACACTTGTTTAAAATTTTGCTCTCACATTTCAATGAAGTTGACATATATAAATTGTATTGATCAATAAAATATTATATAAATATAATATTATATAAAATAAACACGATGTGTTTTTCAACTCGAGTAAATCTTAAATACATGATACCATATGTGAGGATGATTTTTTTACAATACCATTTAAATTGCGTAATCCCATTATGCCTGTATTTCTTCCTCCGACAACAGTTTTATTAGCATGTGGCATTTAATAATATGGATGTCTTATAGGCATTATCATGTTCATTGACTTGTTAAATCGTAAAAGCTATGCAACTTTCTATAGTAGATAATTAAGCACCAAGTATAGTCAATCAAAACTGACACCCGCAAAAACAATGGTTTAAAGCGTATGAAAAATCCAAGCTTCCATATGTACCTTAATCTATATATATCTTAGAGTGCAGTTCTAAGAGGTTGGATTAAATATAATCTGATTGGTGGTTTTTATTACGCTAAAGTCGCTTTAAAAAAGAAAAGAATCATGGTCATTACTTTCATACAAATATTGTACAAATACTGAGAGTGCACCCCTCAAGATAAAGCAAGCTAGTGAGCCAAACTTGTAATGCATATGTGTAGGCTCTGGTTTTAGGAGGTACATTAAGATTGATCCATTTGGAATTTTGGACTGCAACCCAAAAGAATTAGTGACCCGGTTTGAGGACCGATTGATAATGCAAAAATACATACTACACTGTGACCAAAATCTATACCTTATGTATTTATACGTAAATGTGGAAGGCATATTACAGTGTCCATCTCAGTCTAGTATTATATCACCTGGTCCTATCGTCTCTGCATCGCAAAGGAGGTTGAAAGCATAGCAGTTATTATAAAAAATAAATTGCACTTGACCAATGTATGTGATTAGTCTGTCCAAAACTGCAACAATTACCTTGCAGACAAAAAGAAGTGGCAAATTCATCATATCAATTGTAACTGGCACATAGGTAAATATAACCACTGTGTCTCACGATAGAAACTCTTAGTGAAAGAATGGATATTACCAGATAAAGAAAAAATCTTACATAAAAAAATCAAGGTTCATATATATTGTTGTTTGTATTTAGTGAAAATCGACTTGGCATATTTTATAGACAATAGTGAATACACTCCTAAATTACCTCGAGTGCACACTTATATAGAAATGGCAATATGCCTTATTTTACCCATGGCAGAAAAGAATATCACACTCAGCAGAGCATTGATGTATATTTGAGTAACTTTAGCTCTGCAGTTTATAGCTTCTTTTATAACCAAGACTGAGCCACTATAAACAGAAAACATTTTCACCATTGAAGAGAAAAGCACCTGAACTTTTAAGTACTAAATGAGGACAGGTAAATGGAGATAAAAATTAGAAGAAGAAATGCTAAATGCAATACATGAGATGTTGTTAGCTCTAGTTCTGACTCACCATCACACTTTATGACACTGGCATTGTTTTATCAGTGGCATGTGTCTAGCTTATCCACGAAACCTAAACAACATCCGGTACAATACTGCATTAAAAAGGGGAAAAATGGAATAGGTTTTTATCAAGAACCTAAGCATAACATCACCCTCTTGCAGAGACAGTACCATATAAGTCGTGATTTTCAGGAGTTTAGGACAGATGCAGAATATATTGGGCTGGACGATTCAGAAATGTATAGATATAGCACAATTCATGGTGAATGCTATCACAAAAGGGTCATTGCTAAACACTATAGTTCAGATCATGAGGGAAAATTTTAAATGCGGCATTATGTTTTGGGGAGCTTTGACAAGTTAATTGATCGAATACCTAGAGTGCATTGCCCAACGGCCAGAAATAATATATGAAAATGCAGAGGAAGGAAGAAGGATTGGAAGTATGAAGAGAATACCATGTTGTTGGATGGCACATTAGGCTCTCCTCCGCATCTATGTTGTTCAAGGCAAGGCCCAGGTCCAGTTGATTGCAGTCCATGTGGTTAGTACTTTCTCTCTAGATCGTTGATCATACTTCAAGAAAAATCTAAGGAACAGCCCGATCACTGCTAATTACTATAAGCAGGAGAAAAGACCGATTGAGCACAAATATTTACTGGGCTATGAACCATGAGTATAAGTAGAAAACCTAGCCATTCCTAAGAACCGGAACCTAATCTCCTCTAAAGCAACATTCAATAGAACTTGTACTGTGGCATAAGCATATAATTGTCATGATCATATCTTCTGGAACCTAGAGAGTACAAATAATAAATCAGAATCTAACAGTGACTTTATACTCAACTAGCAGGGTGGCCCGCGCAATTGTGCGGCTAGCGTTGATATATAACTAAAATATTGATATCTAATGAATCATTTTGGATACTATATTTTATTTCGTATTCAATATGTATAAGAAAGACTTAGGATACTCAGTTTATTAAGCTTCCAACTGCTTCCACTTTCCAATCTACGTGATAAATCATATGTACATGCTAAAAATCCAAACCTCAACACCTTCAGTGTTTAGGATTCCAAGTTCTCTTATGCAGAAGTAGAGTATACCACACTAGTAGAAAACGGCCCATTGGTCCCGGTTCCAAAGGGCCTTTGGTCCCGGTTTTAGAACCGAGACTAAAGGGTCGGGACAAAAGGAGGGGGGGGGGGGGGCTTTCGTCCCAGTACCTTAAGAACCGGGACAAATGGGCCTCCACGTGGGCGCGGGGTGGGGGCTCCTGGCCGGAACCCTTTGGTCCCGGTTGGTATTACCAACCGGGACAAAAGAGGTTTCAGCGTTTTGTTCTTTTTTATTTTTTTGGGGGGTTCGATTTTTTTTTCCAGTAAATTATTTTCGCGTCGATTGCGTCAGTGGTACTACCATTCACATTTGATTCATATATACATACATAAGTCCACACATCGAGATCACGTTCAAGTTTATACTACACCGACATCACATTTCTCACACATCGAGATCATGTCAATTACATTGGAGGCAAAAAATAATTGCTTTTGTGATAAAATTCTCCATTTCTCTTCAGGACCTCGGAGTTCAAAAATCCCACCAATTCCTCTTGAATTGCTTTTAGGCGCTTTGCTGGTATGAGCTGGTCCCGCATTCGATCCATCTAGATCAATATGAATATGTGAGTTGTTTATAACTGTATATATGAAATCATAATAAAATAATTTATGAATGGAACTCAACACAATATGGCTAGATCAATATGAATATGTGAGTTGTTTATAACTGTATATATGAAATCATAATAAAATAATTTATGAATGGAACTCAACACAATATGGTAATAAAAAATTGCGAAGAGTGTATACATACATAAGCTGTTCTTTGTTCTCTATTCCGCTCATTGACAAAAGAGCGCATGTACTAAAAAACGTAGTATGCACATAAATTTGTCCCGTGTTGCTGCCTCTGACACCACTTTACAGAAAATAGAATTTAATCAAATAATAATCAAGCATGATAATGGTATTGAAACTACAATTAAAGAGTTGTGCGGACCTATATATATAGTACTACTTACCTTGGTGGTATAAAAATACAACTTCGGTTTCCATTCCCCTGGAACCTTCACGATGAACCGTTTCCTAACCCTGCCCGCCAAAAGAAAATGATTAAGGAGTTATTAATTACTTGATATCAGAAAATGAATAAAAGAGGTCGATATAGAGCGATAATGATTAAAATTACCTCTGGAGCATATCTTGCAAGCTTTGGTACTCTTCCATGTTTTTCCTTAACGAGTCCATGACTTGAACGACTCCTTGGTCAACTCTAATGATTAGCAGAATCCAGTGGGAACTGCGCACGTTTATATGTCCATGACTCATCGATTACATTAAACATCGAGTAAGCAAAATAGAATGTGTAGAAGGTACAGTAACACTCACTGGAAGACGTAAGGAAAAAGTATTTCTGCGCAGGTATTTAGTTTCACTAACCACCGGAACAAGTTATTCTCTGTGTCCGCGGGATGGTTATTTACGGTCACTTCATTAATATAATATGGGTCAATGAACCCGATGTCATAGATGCGGCATTCCCTACATTCGACAATCTTCATTCTACAGTACAAAAGAATGTAGTGAGATAATTTCCAGGCAATGAACGAGCAGAGCTAGATACTTAATTAAATTGCAGAAATAAATCACTTACAAACAATAGCAACTGACGATGGATTTGTCAAGGGAGTCTTGATTGAATAACTGAAAAATTTCAGAAAATGGAATATACATCGCGTCATCCGTGAAGTAATGCTCTTTCTTATATGACACCCAGAAGACATCATGCCCGGCCGCTACGGCTTTCTCGTACCACAGATGCAATCGACGCAATTGTGTTGTTAGAGAATTGACCTCCTCAGGTCTGACCAGGGACTTCCCGTAGACATATGTCCATGCATACTGATACTTCTTGGGGCCGCCTATGGTGCCAGTGTTGTGGTGAACTTTCTTATCGGATGTCACCTTCAGCGGGGAGATCGACTGTTTTTCCTGTTCTCCGAGCTGGGCCACCTTTTTCCCGCATTTTGCCGCCTTGAACCGCTCCTTCTTTAGGCGATCTACCGCCTCCTTCTCCTCCTGCATCCACTGCCTCTTTAGGCGATAGGCAGCCTCCTTATCCTCCTCCTGTTGACTAATTGTCTTCTCCAAAACACGATCATAGTCATCTCGCAATTTAGGCGGCTCTGGCTGGGGACCCGTTGGATTTTTTATAAATTCCTCAACTTTTTCTGCTGGTATTATCTCTTTAGGCGGGGGCCGTTTCAGAGCTAATTGTCGGGCCACATCGGCACGCACCGACTCCTCGAGTTCCTCTGGAGTTTTGTCGTACGGTCTCTTTGGAAGAGGCTTTAGCAACTCGCGTTCCGCTTGAGTTAACTTATCTTCACGCGTCGACGTGAAGGATAGTTTCCGCTTTGACGAGAAGGTCTTAACAAGGGGCGGAATTGACGGACGGGACGTCGCGAGCGATGGACTAACGACGGATGGGGCATCAAGGGATGGATCTTGATGTGGGGAGGATGGATCTTGTGGGGGTGGATCTTCATGAGGTGGGGGGGATGGATCTTTAGGTGGGGGGATGGATCTTTAGGTGGGGGGGATGGATCTTGAGGTGGGGGGATGGATCTTGAGGTGGGGGAGATGGATCTTCAGGTGGGGGGATGGATCTTTAGGTGGGGGTCTGCTACTCGGAGGAGTCAAGTTTGGAAACACGATGTTTTTCTTGTTCCAGAGAGCGATACCCTTCTCGACTTCTCCCAGTGTCTTCTCGCCGTCACCTCCAGGAATGTCAAGTTCCAGATTAGCATATAACGGCACAACTTCATCCACCCCGACACGAGCATAGCCAGGTGGAATCCCTTCGAGATGGTAGCTTGCTCCAGCTGGATTAGGTAAAGCATAGCCGACCGCCACCTTGAAGGACATGTTCTCATAGACATGTGTAGCTCACAGTCTGTCTTCTCCGTGATATCATCCACGGGGTAGTGAGCCGCTGGCGGTTGGAATTCAGAATTTTCTACATGCGTGGAACCCACGCTGCTTTTCCGCTGATCAGATGGGGTGGCTTCGACATGACCTTCTAGCTGCAGCTGAGATGCCTTTTGCTTACTAATTGAGTCTAGTTGCTCCTGCTGCTGCTGCACCTTGCGTTCCAGTGCTGATAACCGGTCAGACTCCTACTTCTTTTTTCTCTGACGGCTTCTATAAGTATGAGCGTCTTCCAGAAAACCTTGTTTCAAGGTGACACCGGCTCCATAGCCTCGTAATCGTCCAACGTGTTCACGATTCCCGAGTGCTAGTGACAACTCGTCATTCTCTCTGTCGACCACGTACTCTCCCATTCGAACTTTATCTATTGCGTCCACGAGGTTGTTTGGTTATATACTCAACTTTTTCCTTCCATTTTCCCTGAGCAACAATCAGCCCTGTCTGTGGGTCCAACCCTGCCCCATGCGCGAACAACCAAAACTTGGACCTCTCGGGCCAGTCATGTGTCTGTGGAATGATCCCGTTATCAAGCAGTCGTGCTTCAAAGGCTTCCCACTTAGGCACGGCAACCCTGTAGCCACCTGCCCCCAAACGGTGGTGATATTCCTTCTTCGCAGCATTTAACTTATTTTTAACCGATCGGGCCACAGCGGCCTCCGATTTTCTTTGCTCCACAAATGTGGGCCACTGCTGTTGTAACTTCACTAGTGGTCCAGTGAAAACTGGATCTTTCTCCCCCGCCTTTAGATAAGCTTTCCATAAGTTTTTCTTCCAGGTCCGGAATTGTTCGGCCATCTTACTAAGAGACCACTCCTTCACTTTTGTCTTCAAGTGCTCGGGTGGCGGTAGGCTGACCTTTGTCAAGAGAGTGTCCCAACACAATTTTTTTAGTCTCTCGTCGACATAAGTAGTTGGGTTGTTTTCATCCTTCGGCTGAATCCATTCTTCAAGGTTGATCGGGACAATGTCCCTAACAATAACCCCGCATTGATTAATGTATTTGCGGCGGCAATCTATGGGTTCCAAAGGTTCGCCACTAGCACTAACTTGGTCGATCACTATCCTATGACCCTCCTTCAACGGCTTCGTCGGGCCTCGTTTCGGCAATGCAGTAGATGCGGATGATCCGGAGGGCTAAAAGAAAAAAAATGGTTCGTTAATAACAGCAATACAACTCAAATAATACATCTAGTGTGATCGATGTACATAGGCTTAATATACCTCGCCAGAGTTTGTTAAGGGCACGTCCCCCTCTCCACCATTTTCTTCTTCCAGAACCCCCTCACCGGAATCGTTCAGAAATTGGGAGCCGTAATCTTCTGCGGTTACGGCATCTTCTTCACCGACAGGCGTGGCCGCACGTCCTGCTATAATTTGGAGCATTCAAAAAAAATACCGGAGCTATGGCCGGCCGTGCCGGATCGAGGTCGAGGTCGCCGGTGAACGGGCCGGAACCGCGCGACGGCGTGGGCAGGGGTGCGGGGAGGCGCCGCCGGAGACGACGGCGTGGGCAGGGGAGAGGGCGGCGGCGCGGCCTCCTTCGCGTGGAGGCGACAACGGCGGAGAGAGGGCGGCGGCACGGGAGGGGGGTGCAGAGCGGCACGGCCACGCCGGAGCGCGCGGCGTCGGGGAGGGGACGCTGCGTCGGGGAGGGGACGGCGTGGTGGCCGGAGCGCGGCGGCCGGGGAGAGGAAGCAGAGCGGCGGCGTTTCTCCTCTGGTCGAGCAGGGCGGCGACACGGCGTCGGGGAGGGGTCGCACCTTGGGCAGCGACGGCGTGGTGGCCGGAGCGGGCGCGCGCGGCCGGAGCTGGGCGCGACGGCGCGGCGGCACGGGAGCAGCACCTCGGGGCGACGGCGCGGCGGCACGGGAGCGTGGAGGCGGAGAGGCACGAATTTGGGGACTTGGTGAAAATTTCGGGGCGGAAATCACCCAAATCGACACAGAAAGGACCTTTGGTCCCGCTTCCAGCCACGAACCGGGACCAAAGACCCTTTGGTCGCGGTTGGTAACACCAACCGGGACCAAAGGTCTGTCCGGGCCGCGAAATATTGCGCGCGAAGCCCAGCGGGCCTTTGGTCCCGGTTGGTGTTAAGAACCGGGACCAATGGTCTTTTTTTTCTTGTTTCTTATTTCTAGTTTCTTTTTCTGTTTTCTGTTTTCTTTTTTGTTTCTTTTTCTGTTTTCTTTTTTGTTTCTTTTATATACTTTGATTTACATGATTTTGGAATTGTTTTTTCTAGTTTATTTTAAAATATTCCAATTTTTTCTACTAACTATTTTCTACTAACAATTTTTTGTACTAACAATTTTTTTACTAAATATTAACACTACCTAAATTGTGCTATCTAAATGATCTAAATTCTGCTATCTATAAATTACCTAAATTTTGCTATCCAAAAATGCTATTTTAACTAAAATTAACTAAAACTATAACTAAAATTATATCACACACATCTCCCGAAGTTGATAGTTTAGGTCGCAAGTTTTCAAAAGCAAGTAGTAACCTAAACTACGATCACAGACAAGAGAACTGCAATGGCGATCACAGACTCTGAAACTAACTTCGACCGGTTCCTGAGCCGCGGGATGCTGAGCCGCCGGCGCTGCGCATCCAAAGAGAAGGAACCCTCACAGGGTCATAGCTCACGTGAGAAGGAACCCTCTGAAGAAACAACCACCTACTGTCATACTGTGTATCCAATAGATACATGTAGCGACGGACGTGCTCATCCTCCTCCCTGATACGGCGACGTACCACCTCCTCGGGGGCCGGCTCAATCTGCACCGAGCGTGGCCCATGCGACTGCCACCACAGAAGATCCGGGTCGACGACATCACCCGGATTCCTCACCAAGCTGCGCGTCCCGGAAGGTAGCACCTCCCAGTGCCAGCCCGGTGGAGCCCAGTCCCGCACATCGCCCCTCTGGTCCAACATGGACATCGTCGCCGAGAACACCTAAGTCAAAAACGCCTAAGTCAAAATTTTGTTACAATGGAAGAGTGATGAGGTTGCAGATATGAGTTTAGATGTGATATGGCAATGGCGGCCAAGCCTACATATATATAGTGAGAAATTACAGGAAGACGAAGGCGGGAAGCGGTGGAAGAAGCACACGGATCGTGTGTTTCCTTCGAGCGCTTGTGAGCCGTTGGATCGGAAGCACACGGATCGTGTGTTTCTTTAGAGCGCTTGTGAGCCGTTGGATCAGAAGCACACGGATCGTGTGTTTCCTTCGAGCGCTTGTGAGCCGTTGGATCGGAAGCACACGGATCGTGTGTTTCTTTAGAGCGCTTGTGAGCCGTTGGATCAGAAGCACACGGATCATGTGTTTCCTTCGAGCGCTTGTGAGCCGTTGGATCAGAAGCACACGGATCGTGTGTTTCCTTCGAGCGCTTGTGAGCCGTTGGATCTGGGCCTTTAGTATCGGTTCGTGTTACCAACCGGGACTAAAGAAGCACACGGATCGCCTATAAATTCCGGTTCGTGTTACCAAATCTTAAGTTCCTTGCGTCAGCTGCAAATTCCGGGAACTCCCTGTCGATTTTTCTCCACTGCGACCCATCGGCGGGGTGTCTTAAGATCAGGTCTTTCAAACGGTCTTCTTTGTGCCATCGTAACAACTTTGCATGCTCTTTGTTTTGGAACAAACGTTTCAACCGTGGTATTATAGGAGCATACCACATCACCTTGGCAGGAACCCTCTTCCTGGGGCACGGCTCACCCTCAACATCACCAGGGTCATCTCGCCTTATCTTATACCGCAATGCACCGCATACCGGGCATGCATTCAAATTCTCGTACTCCTCACCACGGTAGAGGATGCAGTCATTGTTGCATGCATGTATCTTCTGCACCTCTAATCCTAGAGGGCAGACAACCTTCTTTGCTTCGTACGTACTGGGGGGTAATACGTTATCCCTTGGAAGCATCTTCTTTATTATTTTCAACAATTTTTCAAATCCCTTGTCAGATGTACCATTCTCTGCCTTCCATTGCAGCAATTCCAGCGTGGTACCAAGCTTTTTCTGGCCATCTTCGCAAGTTGGGTACAACAATTTCTTGTGATCCTCTAACATGCTCTCCAACTTCAACCTCTCGTTTTCACTTCCGCTGTTTATTTGTGCATCAAGAATGGCCCGACCAAAATCATCATCGTGCTCATCAACAATGGGCTCTTCTTCAGCTTCGTCTTCCCCCATTGCAGTATCACCGTCTCCGGTGAACGTAGGATAGTTGTCATTATCCTCTTCTTCTTCATCTTCTTCCATTATAACCCCTCTTTCTCCGTGCTTGGTCCAGCAATTATAACCGGACATGAAACCATGCTGCAACAGGTGGACGTGAATGGTTTTTGAGGTAGAGTAATCCTGCGTATTCTTGCAGACGCTACATGGACAAGAAATAAAACCATTCGACGGCTTGTTTTTCTCAGCCACACGGAGAAAACTATGCATGCCATTAATATAGTCGGGACATCGTCGGTCACTGTACATCCATTGCCGGCTCATCTGCATTATATAAATATATCAAAAACTATTGCACTACATCAAGAGTATATAATAGTGACCAAATTAATTAATACAAGTTCATCACATTAAAACCAAAGTAAAGTAATTGTAATGCATAGTCCTCATAAAACATACATTAATTGAAACTAACATACAACTATCTAAATAATTTAAATCCAACACCAAATGCGATCAAAATCGCAACTAAGGTAACTACTGAACCAACAACATAATGGTACCAAGCCTCCTGACTAATGGCATATTTTCTAATCTTTTTAATCTTCAAGCGCATTGCATCCATCTTGATCTCATGGGCATGTGCGACGTCGGCAAGCTTGAACTCGTGTTCATCGATGATGTCGGCAAGCTTCAACTCCAATTTCATCTTCTCTTCTAGGCATTGCAGACGAAGATCTTCACTTCTTTCCAATTTGCTTTCAAATCATTGTTTTCTTTTACAAAAAACTCGACAATAGGGTCGGTTGGAATTTCCGGTTCAACTACCTCCTAGATAAAAGTGTCTATGTCAAGTTGGTAGGTATAGTTGTTATAAACACGAAATGAAACAATAGTTATGAAAATATACCACATCCGAATCATAGACCGGACGAGGGACGACGGGGGCGGATATCAAAACCATGACACTATACATATAAACAAAACATAAGAAAATTATACAAGAAATAAATATGCTTTTAAATCATACAAATCATTTTTCTTAAAATAGAAGATAAAGAAAAAAGGCTCACCGAGGTGGTGCCGGTGACGGGACGATGCGGGCTATCGACGACGGTGAGGACGGGACGACACTAAAATCCACAAATAATAAATTAATTTGAGCTCAAAATGCATATAAAAAAATTAAACTCTCTAGCTTAGGCATTTCATCAAACACCTTGCTAGCACTACAAAAAATAAAATGAGCTAAACTAGCAACGAAATGAGCTAAATTTGCAACTTCGGAGGAAAGGATGATGTTGCTAACCCTTGAATAGATGGGGTGCCTTCAATGCTCACAAATGGAGTTGAAAAATGGGCATTTACTTGAGTGAGTGAGAGGAAATGGAGGAGAAATGAGTGATGAACTCGAGCTCAAAAAATGGTGGTGGACTCGGGTGGACCCTTTGGTCCCGGTTCCAGCCACGAACCGGGACCAAATGTCCCAATTGAACCGGGACCAAAGGGCCCCGACGCCCCGGCCGATGGAACCGGGAACAATGGGGGCATTGGTCGTGGTTGTTTAATGTGCCGGGACAAAAGGGAAAACCAATGCCCCTTTCTCTACCAGTGCCATTGAAGTTCTTTATTTTTTCAAATTCTAGCAATCAATTGTGTCTCAGCACTCATGGAGTTATTTTGCCATGTTCACGTAGCGTTAGCAAATACCTGTTATCTACCAGCTGGATACCTTATGAACATCACCTAATATCTCTATTAGAATCATCCAATTTCATTTAATAATATGATACAAAGACACAAACCAAGATATAGGAATTTGCCTTCCATACCAAGTGTAGTTACCCAAGGTTAAAAAATTATGGATGGATGAATAAATTCACGAACTGATCCATCAAGTTTTTGTTTTTTTGGTTTTGTGTTTAGGATTCCAATTTCTCTTATGCAGAAGTAGAGTATACCATTGAAGTTCTTTATTTTTTTTCAAATTCTAGCAATCAATTGTGTCTCAGCACTCATGGAGTTATTTTGCCATGTTCACGTAGCGTTAGCAAATACCTGTTATCTACCAGCTGGATACCTTATGAACACCACCTAATATCTCTATTAGAATCATCCAATTTCATTTAATAATATGATACAAAGACACAAACCAAGATATAGGAATTTTCCTTCCATACCAAGTGTAGTTATCCAAGGTTAAAAAATCATGGATGGATGAATAAATTCACGAACTGATCCATCAAGTTTTTGTTTTTTTGATTTTGTGTGTCCCTGAAACTCCTATTATCGTGTCTCCTACATCATCAAGTCTACCATCATAAACAGAAAGAAAATCATAGCATATCTTTTGCACTATTAGTCCAGCAGATTACCTGTTATCAAATGTCTGAAAGTGATGTCCACAATGCTGTTTTCTCTATCAACAATCTGGCCCGCGCATTTGCGCGGCTAGACTATCCACTTAATATTTTGTCGCAACATTCTCTTAAATTTAGAAAAACTATATCCGAAATTTGAATATAAATTTAATACTTTGAGAATCGTTATCCTTATGTAATCCGTGCACTTCTGATGTTAGATTTTGTAGGAATATTAAGTATATTTTACACATTTGTAAGCATGTATTATTCCTAGCAAAGGCCAGGGAATGGAGAAACATCCTCTTATGCTTTTGTTTGATTGACATTTTTGTAATTCAGATAACTATCAAGCTATATTTTAGGTAAAGGATGGTTCTGAACAAATCAGAGGTAAACTACTACATAATCAAGTATGGAATAAAAAGAAAATTATTCAAATTTCGGAAGGAACTACCCTTATAAAAAAGACGTGGATAACTGAAATTCCCTCCCTGGTGTCTCTTAGTGATATAAAGTGATTATTCCATCAATTCTAAGGAGGACGAAAAAGTGTAAACGAATCAAGTCTCTCTCTCTACACCTCTTCTGGATCTACAAAAATATGAAGGGAAACTTGATTGTGCCTCCATATCTTCCCATTATATGGAGAAAAATAGATGTAATACATGGCATAAATATAGGACATGTGCTTTGGATATGAACATAAGACTTGTAGTGATTGTGTAAGAAAAAGATATTCAAATAGAGAAGGCAGAAAGTTTCAACTACCAAGTAAACACCAGAAGATCTGTGTTCTTAAGTCAACAAATTCTGTGAAATCCAGATGCCTAAATACACAACATATCAGAATTAGATCACATATGGTTTGACCTGTACGATACCCCCTAAATTTCCAGGAGATATGAAAACAAATATCTAACTAAGTATACAGAAAGTACATTTAAGGAGCTGTCAGTCCGAAAACAAAGTTGTAATAAGTACATCAGAAAAGTTACACCTTTTTATTCCAACAGTGAAGAGTTGTTTTCTGAGACGTGTGCGTAATTTTGGGAGTGCCTACACGGGTGCATTGGAGCTGACATTCAGTTAAAAAATCTAGATCATTTGGCCTGAGCTCTGCTACGTACCTGATGAGAGGGAGAACATTACCACAGCGGCTGCAGATTATAAACTTGATCCGATGCATATACTTTGTTTGCATGAACAGAAAAACGAAGAATAACAATGCAACAACACCAGGGGATCTGTCTTGGACTCTTGGCTCATATATAACTGGATTCATATATAACTGGATTCCTGTACTTCTTTGCAACCATTGGACATTCTGTCTTCATTAACAAAGAGCTTTGGTTTAAAGAACCTGAACAGTAGTAAGCATAATAGTATATTCCCGAAATTCAGCAGGTAACCCCGAAATACACCGGCACCTGAGGCAAAAGCCTTAATTTGTGAAACACCTAGCTTGCAACAACCTACAGAAATCAGTGCATGTAATGGATGACTATCAAGACATAACTTAACTAATGACATGATGGATAGACGTTGTGTAGTATACCCGGAAAAGATGTTGCCGGCCTGACTTGATGATCTCGCTCTCGCCGTGAGTTGCTTATGTTCATGTGCATCCATTTGTTTGCAGCTGGTGCATGCTCTTTCTTCAAATACCCCTTTTAAATTCTAGATGCCCATAGGCAAAATATATTGAGTCAATACTCACGTGGAGCCTGATCAACTCCTAGTATAACATACCAATGATCAATCAAAGATAGCAATAAGGAACAGTACAGTTTGCGCTGCTCATAATACGGTAGATGAAATCTGATGACTCCGCCTGCTAATTTCTTGCATAAGTAGTTTGATCATATTAGAGGCATCCATCTAGGCGATTGGTTCTGAACGTGAAAACCGAAATTCGTCACGGACACTGAACCCTCCGGCATTAGCGACATCGCCGGCATGCATGCATCTCTAGCTCCTGCAACATCGACGGTAGCCGGCGCCCGGCGGCGTCATAGTTTAGAATCAGCGTCAGATATATCGATCTACTTACCTTTGATGCCGCCACAGCTGTGATCTCCAATTAGAGAAAAATAGAAGCGGAAACAGATCAGAAAATAGAAGTGGAAACAGATCAGGTGCATCATGCATGGATTATATTAGCGCCATGGCCAGGAGCAGCACGCCCAGGCTAAATATGTTGAGTTCGAGACAGAAGCGGGCGCATGGACTTGGCACTACCGCCGGCGACAACGGCGTGCGTCCCAGTGCGATCCTAATAGTCTTGATTAGTCCTGTTGTATATGCACGTCGATCGATTGCAAAGAGTCCATGATCTATACAAAGAGGCTACCTATGGACGTGCGGTAAAACGAAAGCTTATCGACCAGCAGAACAAAGGAAAAACATGTCGACGTGATGCATCGGGCTACTCTTTTCTGCCTAGATCTATATTGCGTCATAGTTTAGAATCAGCGTCAGATATATCGATCTACTTACCTTTGATGCCGCCACAGCTGTGATCTCCAATTAGAGAAAAATAGAAGCGGAAACAGATCAGAAAATAGAAGTGGAAACAGATCAGGTGCATCATGCATGGATTATATTAGCGCCATGGCCAGGAGCAGCACGCCCAGGCTAAATATGTTGAGTTCGAGACAGAAGCGGGCGCATGGACTTGGCACTACCGCCGGCGACAACGGCGTGCGTCCCAGTGCGATTCTAATAGTCTTGATTAGTCCTGTTGTATATGCACGTCGATCGATTGCAAAGAGTCCATGATCTATACAAAGAGGCTACCTATGGACGTGCGGTAAAACGAAAGCTTATCGACCAGCAGAACAAAGGAAAAACATGTCGACGTGATGCATCGGGCTACTCTTTTCTGCCTAGATCTATATTGATTAATCTCCACCATTGATGTCTTATAACTTTAAATTGATGTATCCTAGCCATCTATTGTCTTGTGTTTTAATTATATAATAGATTATCATCTAAAACATTTATGATCCAGTAGACAACTAAAAATGATCTAATAGACACACTGAAAAAATAGAAGAAATATTAATTTTTCACTCATGCATGGATGCTATTAAATCGTAAGGTGAAAATGAATTTGACTAAAAGAAGATGATAAATTACAGCATAATACGTAGAGCTTGACCTCTCTTGAACTTCCGATTTGAAAATTAAATATGACATACTGAGATTCTGGTCGCTGCCTGCTCAAGCTATACTTTCACGCGGTCGTTCTCAGTGGAGGGTCGCAGCATGGAAAACAAAACTTTTTCCTATGCAAACAAGACGGAATAAACCCAACACAAGATCTGATCTACAAGAGATTGGTAGCAAGAAGGAGATCGAATCTCACCCTCAAAGAAAACCGTGAGCGTTTTGTCGAGGCAGGGGTTGGCTAGTCGATCCCAGCAAGTAGACTCGTCTAGTCGCGAGGAGATGTATTATCCAAGCGTCGCACGAGCAACACCTCCAAGAGATCCACACGTACAGCTCGATGATGACTCCACGATCTTGATCCTGCAAGAGTTGGTGGAGAGGCTCACGAGATCAGCCGCATGACAACGGTGGCGTGGTGGATATGGTGTGGAGATCCAGCAGGGATTCGCTAAACATCTACTAGACAGGAGGGAGGAGGAGGTGGTGCGGCATGGGGAGAGGGGGGGCGGTGGCTTGGGGAGGAGCACTTGGGTGCGGCAGCCCTCCCCTGCCCCCTCCTTATATAGGAGGCCAGGGGGCTGCGCCCCAAGCCCCCTAGGGCCGACGGCTGGGGTGGCTTGGCCCCCAAGCCAGCCGCCCTAGGGTTAGGGTTTTTGGCCGGCCCCCCTCTTGGGCTTTTAGCCCTAGCCGCATGGGCCCTTGGGCATGGTGCGGCTGGCCCATGTGGCCGGTCCACCATCCCTTTATTCCATGTGGGCCCCAAACACTTGTGGGCCCCACTTCTAGACCCCTCTAGAACCTTCTAGAATATTCCGGCACTCCACCGTAAAATTCCCGAACCTTTTCGATACCTCCGGAAACCACTTTCCTTATATGAATCTTATTCTCCGGACCACTCCGGAACTCCTCGTGATGTCTAGGATCCTATCCGAGACTCCGAATCAATATTCTTTCTCACCATCATTTATCTCGAGCCCTAACTACATCGAACGTTAAGTGTGTGACTCTGCGGGTTCGCGAATATGTCATATTAATAGCTGGACCGGGATGCCCATATTAATTCCTACATATTCGACGAAGTACTTTACTAGTCGAACCACAATGTACGGGATTCAATTAATCCATATACGATTCATTTTGTTTCACGATATATTACTTGTCCGATATTCAATCCACTGATATCTCCATTTCTGATTAATCTCGTTCCCGACAAGTTCTCCTTTACTCGTTCCCATAGGATAGGATCCAATATGACTAGCCACTTAGTCATATGCTTGCAAGCGTTTGGATGCTATGCTATCGAGAGGGCCCAGAGATATCTATCCAACTGTTGGACGAACAAATCCCAGTCTTGAAACATGCAACCCAACAACCTACCATTGGAGAACCTGAAAGCCACCTTTATAATCACCCAGTTACGAAGTGACGTTTGATGTCCACAAAGCACTCCTCCGATAAGCGGGAGTAACATAATCTCATGGTCTAAGAAAACTATATTTGACATCTATTTAATTTGAGTCTTGTCCATCATATCATCTCCCATGATACAAACTTCGTTTATCAAGTGATTCATAAATCCATGGTTAGGAAACGTCTAACCATCACTTGATCAAACGAACTAGTTATAAGAGGAATACTAGGGACACATTACCGTTTATATTCCACACATGTATTTGTTTCCACTTAATACACTTATAGCATGGATAATAAACATTTATCATGAACAGGAAATATGATAATTAATAATCTTTATTATTGCCTCTTGGGCATATTCCCAACAGTCTCCCACTTGCACTAGAGTCAATAATCTAGTTTACATTTGTAGCAATCTAACACCCATGGCCTCCCGGTGCTGATCATGTTTTGCTCGTGGAAGAGGTTTAGTCAACGGGTCTGCCACATTCAGATCCGTGTGCACCTTGCAAATCTCAATGTCTCCATCTTGGACATTCTCACGCAAATTGTGAAATCGGCGCTTGATATGCTTTGTGTTCTTGTGTGAAGTTGGCTCCTTGGCAAGAGCAATCGCACATGTATTATCACAGTACAGGGCCAGTGGTCTTGACGCACTTGGAACCACACCCAGTTCAGAGAGGAACTCCTTCATCCAGACTGCTTCACTTGCGGCCGACGAGGCTGCCACATATTCCGCTTCTGTTGAAGATTTTGCCACATGCTCTGCTTGGAACTCCTCCAACTCACAGTGCCACCATTTAGAATAAACACGTATCCGGATTGAGACTTAGAATCATCCGGATCTGTATCCCAACTAGCATCGACGTAACCCTTTATGACAAGCTCTTGGTTACCTCCACATACGAGAAACATTTCCTTAGTTTTATTCAGATACTTAAGTATATTCTTGACAGCTGTCCAGTGTTCCACTCCTGGATCACTTTGGTACCTGCTAGTCAAACTTACAGCATGGCACAAATCTGGTCTAGTACACAGCATGGCATACATGATAGAGCCTATGGCTGAGGCATAGGGAACCTTGTTCATTGTCTCTCTATCTTCTGCCGTGATAGGACTTTGAGTCTTACTAAAAACCTTTCCTTGCAACATTGGTAAGAACCCCTTCTTCGAATTTTCCATTCTGAACTTCTTCAGAACCTTGTCAAGGTATGTACTCTGTGAAAGCCCTATTAAGCGTTTTGATCTATCCCTATAGATTTTAATGCCTAAAATATACGCTGCTTCACCAAGGTCTTTCATTGAAAAACTCTTATTCAAATAAGCCTTTACACTTTCCAGTAGTGTAACATCATTTCCAATCAATAATATCATCCACATATAGTATCAGAAATGCAACTGAACTCCCACTCACTTTCTTGTAAATGCAAGCTTCTACATAAGTTTGGACAAATCCAAACCCTTTGATCACTTAATCAAACCGGATATTCCAACTCCGCGATGATTGCTTCATTCCATAGATGGATCTCTGAAGTTTGCATACCTTGTCAGCATCCTTTGGATCAACAAAACCTTCAGGTTGTACCATGTACAACTCTTCCTTAATATGACCATTAAGGAACGCGGTCTTCACATCCATTTGCCAGATTTCATAATCATAAAATGCGGCAATTGCTAACATAATCCGAACAGATTTCAGCATCGCTACAGGTGAGAATGTCTCATCGTAGTCAACTCCTTGAATTTGTCGGAAACCCTTTGCGACAAGTCGAGCTTTATACACGGTGACGTTTCTGTCGGTGTCTGTCTTTCTTTTGAATATCCATTTGTTCTCAATGGCCTTGCGGTCGTTAGGTAAGTCCATCAAAGTTCATACTTGGTTTTCATACATGGATTCCATTTCGGATTTCATGGATCCTAGCCATTTATCGGAGTCTGGGCTCATCATCGCTTCCTCATAATTCGCAGGTTCATCATTGTCTAACAACATGATTCTCATGACGGGGTTATACCAATTAGGAGCGGTACGTTCCCTTGTTGACCTGCGAGGTTCAATAGCAGCTTTGACCGGAGCAGTATGATCACCAACATTTGCTTGTTCTTCAGGTGGCGATGGCTGCTCTGGAACATCTTCCAGTTCTGCGCTACTCGGCATCTCAAGAACAGGTTCGATAACCTCGTCAAGCTCTACTTTCCTCCCACTCACTTCTTTCGAGAGAAACTCCTTCTCTAGAAAGGAACCTTTTTTGGCAACAAATATCTTGCCTTCAGTTCTGGGGTAGAAGGTATACCCAATAGTTTCCTTGGGGTATCCTATGAAGACGCATTTTTCCGACTTCGGTTCGAGCTTACCAGGTTGAAGTCTTTTCACATGAGCATCGCAACCCCAAACTTTAAGAAACGATAACTTCGGCTTCTTGCCAAACCATAACTCATATGGAGTCATCTCAACGGATTTTGATGGTGCCCTATTTAAAGTGAATGCGGTTGTCTCTAATGCATAGCTCCAAAAATATAGTGGCAGATCGGTAAGAGACATCATAGATCGCACCATATCTAATAAAGTATGATTACGACGCTCAGACGCACCATTGTGCTATGGTGTTCCAGGTGGCGTGAGTTGTGAAACAATTCCACATGTCTTTAAATGCATGCCAAGCTCGTAACTCAAATATTCGCCTCCATGATCAGATCGGAGATACTTTATTTTCTTGTTACGATGATTCTCAACTTCACTCTGAAATTCTTTCAACTTTTCGAACGTTTCAGACTTGTGTTTCATTAAGTAAATATACCCATATCTACTTAAATCATCGGTGAAGGTCAAGAAGTAACGATATCCACCGCGTGATGCAACATTCATTGGACCACACACATCAATATGTATGATTTCTAACAAGTCTATTGCTCTCTCCATTGTGCCGGAGAAGGGTGTTCAAGTCATCTTGCCCATAAGGCATGGTTCGCAAGTTTCAAATGATTCAAAATCAAGTGAATCCAAAAGTCCATCAGAATGGAGTTTCTTCATGCGCTTTACACCAATATGACCTAAACGGTAGTGCCACATGTATGTGGAATTATCATCATTCAGTTTGTAGCATTTAGCATCAACGTTATACATATGTGTATCATTACTATCGAGATTCAACAGAAATAAATCATTCCTCTCAGGTGCATGACCATAAAAGATATTATCCATATAAACAAAAACACCAGAGTTCTCTGACTTAAATGAATAACCGTCTTGCAATAAACAAGATCCATATATAATCTTCATGCTTAACACAGGCACAAAATAACAATTATTAAGGTTTAAAACTAATCCCGAAGGTAAACGCAGAGGGAGTGTGCCGACAGCGATGACTTCAACTTTTGATCCATTTCCGACGCGCATCGTCACCTCGTCTCTTGCCAAGCGTCGTCTATTCCGCATATCCTGTTTCGAGTTACATATATTAGTAACTGAACCAGTATCATATACCTTTTTTGACGGTGCCAGCCTTCTTATCTGCCAGATACTTGGGGCAGTTCCGCTTCCAGTGTCCAGTTCCCTTGCAGTAGAAGCACTCAGTATTAGACTTAGGGCCCTTCCTTGACTTCTTCGCAGGCGCGGCAGCTCACTTGCCGCCCTTCTTGAAGTTGTCTCTCTTGCCCTTCTTCTTGAAACTAGTGGTCTTGTTGACCATCAACACTTGATGCTCCTTCTTGATTTCCACTTCCGCGGTCTTTAACATCCTGAAGAGCTCATGAAGAGTTTTCTCCATCCCTTGCATGTTATAGTTCATCACAAAGCTCTTGTAGCTAGGTGGTAGTGACTGGACAACATGGTCAATCACCAACTCATTGGGAATGTGCACACCCAGCTGCGCCAGACGATCACCGTTGTAACACCCCAGGCTTCTAAACCACCTGACGGTGTTACCACACATCTATAGTTACAACCATACTAAAGAAAACTCTAAAGTCGGACAGCATTCCCTCTGTTTATCGGGACATCCACGACAGGCATTTAATTCATATTGGACAAAAGTCATGCATTCAGATCACATTAACAAGGACACACTTTATAGTTCACAATTAAGCAAGTAAATAACATATGCATATCTCAGCGACCAAAGGCTCTAGCAATACCAAAGGAAACAAACAAGAAGTACTGGACAAACAAGTAATAAGCTACAACCACTAAATACTTGCAGGATCATCCACCACACATTATTATACAGAAATATGTGAACAAGTGATGTGGTAGGTGCGCTACGCCCGTCTCCCATGCAAACTTCGCCTAGTTATTAGTTATTACCTGAAAACCAAATAAAACACAAGGATGAGTACAGAAGTACTCAGCAAGGACATTATGGAACCATATGGAATGAACATCATTAGAACTTCATTCGGGAACACACAATAGATCTGAAAACTGAACTTTGGGTTTTGGCACATGTGACGGGAACTAATCATCATGTGACAGGCAGTGTTGGCTCGGAATTTACCAACGTGTCGGCTCGGAGTTTACCGACCTGCCGCAGTATTGGCTCGGAATTTACCAAACTGCCACAGAATTGGCTCGGAATTTACCAATCTGCAACCCATGAAATTTAGAAAGAAGACACCGAGTCGGATTACCAAATAAGAACCAAGCACCTCGAAAGCACGACAAACGACACAAGGAAGCATAAAGAGGCGAGATTCGTCATGCACTTGCCTTTACCGAGGGCGGAGGAGTTGAATGGGGCCAAACCCCAATACCTGTGAGCAAGCAACCACACACAAGTCTCAGTACACGCCATGCACCACAATACAAGGAACATACAACCCTTAATCATGACACCAAAGCATCTCATCTAAGGCACACACATAAGTAGGCCGAATGACACTCTGAAAAGCAACCCGTCGCTGCCCCTTTTCTAATAAGTTTATAATTCCAGGTAGGAAACTCGAAACCCAAGAAATGATACGTTTCTGGGTTCATTGGAGAATTATCTAGAAATCATTTCAAACTGAACTCTGACTTTGGAGTTAACTAGGACATTAAGGACAAACACTAGATTGATGTTCCCAGCATTCACTATATTGATTAGCCCTCTTATGAATTTCATTCCAGTAAAATTACTCATTAAATTCGAGGAAACTAAATTGATCTAGAAACTACAAGCTATCAGCTAGCAGTACTATTTTAGTTCAGCATTTTATTAACAACGGAAGGCTCTGAAAGAAGTAGCCCAAAACACTAAGTACTCTGTTTTTCAATTATCAGAACAGAAACTTGTTATTATTGCTGAGACCAAATGGCTGCACCAAATTGAACAAACGAATACTCAAAATAACCGTGAGAACATAATCTTTATTTCATTCCACACGATGAACTTCCAGTTATGTCATCTTGACCCTCAAAAAATGATGATTTGTATGCTGTACAAGCACAAACAGCAAGAGAAACTAGCTTTGCCCTAATCCCCTCACTTTAACTTCTAATCCCCAGCCCTAAGAACCAAGGGGTCGCCATGTACAGCACATAAGAGGATTATAGAGGGTGGGGAAACTCACCCTTGAGGCTTGAGCAAGGGGATTCGGATGGGGGCAGTGAGGATAGTCTCTTCTTCTTTCTCCTCCTTTTGCTCCTCTTGTCAAATCAAGGGGTAGTGGGAGTGGTCATGGAGGATCTGGACCTGGCAGGGAGGATCGGATGGGTTCCATGTGAAGGAGGAGGCGACTAGTTGGAGAAGAGAGATGGGAGGGGCTGCTGCGTGGAGGATAAAAGAAATAGATGGAAGCACACCTTGAGGATAAGCTCTCCCTGTTCATCCAGGATAAGGCCAAAATATTCTATTAAAGAATAAATTTCGAAATTATAATTAATCACAGCCGTTGGAACCAGATAAACCATGAAAGATTCATACGGCATCCGATTTGAGCAAGCGAATAGTCAATTTCCCGACGCAATCATGGACTCGGATCCTTGAGAAGAGTTTTGTTTTGAAAGACTAATTGAAGGTGCCGATAGAAGGCGTACAGCAAAGCCATAAAATCATTTTCACGAAACCATCTTTGGATTGGATAATGGAGTGCTTCACGATAGAATGTCTCGGAGAGATGCCCCGAGTGTCATCTCAGATTTAAAATTCAATAAAGACGGATAAGATGGTCATCTATGCAATGACAAGAATTGTTGATAGATGAGAAAACCCAATAAAATTACGGGGTGTTAGAACCGTACCCAGACATTTTGAGCACGTGTTCACTGACAGAGCTATTCTCCTCCATCAGACAGCTAAAGAACTTGGAGGAGGCCTCATACCTCTCCACCTTGGCATGAGTCTGAAACATTGCTTTCAGGTCATTGATCATCTGATGAATGCCATGGTGCTCAAAACGCTTTTGGATCTTTGGTCCTAAGCCATATACAACAGACTGCACTTAACTATCTCGTGGTCCTCAGAACGGGCTGCATAAATGTTCCTAACATCTTCAGCCACGCCTTCTGCAGGGGCGTCACCTAGCGGTGCATCTAGGACATATAGTTTCTTGGCAGCAGTGAGGATAATCTTCAGATTCATAAACCAATCTGAGAAATTGCTTCCATCGTCTTTTAGCTTGTCTTTCTCTAGGAACACGTTAAAATTCATGGTGGTGTTGGGATGGGCCTTTGATCTACAACATTATTTGCAAAAGGTGTTAACACTAGGTTCATGATAGTTTGTTCGTGTTAATCTAAATTACGTAAACGAACTCCCACTAAACTCAATATATCTCTGGTTTGTTTAGTGATACACCATCCAGATCCACCACACCATGACCGATCATCATGTGAGATGGTGTAGCTTCAGAGGCGAACATCTCCATGTTGATCATATCATCCATATGACTCGTGTTTAGCCTTTCGGCTCTTGTGTTCCGAGGCCATGTCTGTACATGCTAGGGTCGTCAAGGAAACCGTAGTATTTCCGCATGTGTAAAACTGGCTTACACCCGTTGTATGTGAATGTAGAATCTATCACACGCGATCATCACGTGGTGCTTCAAAAACGACGAACTTTTGCAACGGCGCATACTAGGGAAGAACACTTCTTGATATTATCGTGAGAGATCACCTTATCATGCTACCGTCGCGATCGTATCTAAGCAAAACATAAGGTGCATAAAAGGATTAACATCACATGCAATTCAATATTGTGACATGGTATAGCCTTTTCTTGTGCCTTTGATCTCCATCTCCAAAGCACCGGCATGATCTCCATCATCACCAGCTCATGCGCCATCACCATGGTTGTCTCCACCAACTATTGCAACTACTACTATAGCTACTCTTAGCAAATAAAGTAAAGCAATTACATGGCGTTTAAAGTGACACGCAGGTCATACAACAAATAAGAGACAACCATAAGGCTCCTGCCGGTTGCCGTACTCATCGACATGCAAGTCGTGAAAATTACAAAACATGATCATTGCATACATCACATAATCACATCTTGGGCCATACCACATCACAAACCCTGCAAAAACAAGTTAGACGTCCTCTACTTTATTTATGCAATTTTTACGTGGCTTCTATGGGTCAAGAGATAGAACCGTTCTAATCTATGCAAAGCCACAACGGTGATATAATAGTTGCTTATTTTATATACCTTTAAAAGGTCTTCCATTGAAAATTGCATCTCACGATAGGAAGAGAAACAGACACCCGCCAGCCACTTATGCAATACAAGTTGCGTGTCAATCGTGGAACCGGTCTCTCGTGCGTGGATGAGAAAGGTTGGTCCGGGCCGCTTCAATACCACCATACCGTCGAGATACAAAGTGCACGTGAGAAGGTAGCAACATAAAATATCAACGCTCACAACACATGTGTCTAATCGCACCAACATCTACGAATAGATCTAGGCTCTGATACCACTAAAGGGTCGCAACATGGAAAAAAAATTCCTATGCAAACAAGACAGAATAAACCCAACACAAGATCTGATCTACAAGAGGTTGGTAGCAAGAAGGAGATCGAATCTCACCCTCGAAGAAAACCGTGAGCGTTTTGTCGAGGCAGGGGTTGGCTAGTCGATCCCCGCAACTATACTTGTCTAGTCGCGAGGAGATGTATTATCCAAGCGTCGCACGAGCAACACCTCCGAGAGATCCACACGTACAGCTCGATGAAGACTCCACGATCTTGATCCTGCAAGAGTTGGTGGAGAGGCTCACGAGATCAACAGCACGACGACGGACGCATGGTGGATATGGTGTAGAGATCTAGCAGGGCTTCACTAAGCATCTACTAGAGAGGAGGGAGGAGGAGGTGGTGCGGCATGGGGAGAGGGGGGACGGCGGCTTGGGAAGGAGCACTTGGGTGCGGCAGCCCTCCCCTGCCCCCTCCTTATATAGGGCCGGCGGCTAGGGTGGCTTGGCCCCCAAGCCAGCCGCCCTAAGGTTACGGTTTTTGGCCGCCCCCCCCCTTCTTGGGCTTTTAGCCCTAGCCCGCATGGGCCCTTGGGCATGGTGCGGCTGGCCCATGTGGCCGGTCCACCATCCCTTTATTCCCATGTGGGCCCCAAACACTTGTGGGCCCCACTTCTAGACCCCTCTAGAACCTTCTAGAATATTCTGGCACTCCAGCGTAAAATTCCCGAACCTTTTCGATACCTCCGAAAACCACTTTCCTTATATGAATTTTATTCTCCGGACCACTCCGGAACTCCTCGTGATGTCTGGGATCCTATCCAAGACTCCGATTCAATATTCTTGCTCACCATCATTTATCTTGAGCCCTAATTACATCGAACATTAAGTGTGTGACTCTGCGGGCTCGCGAATATGTCTTATTAATAGCGGGACCGGGATACCCATATTAATTCCTACATATTCGACGAAGTACTTTACTAGTCGAACCACAATGTTCGGGATTCAATTAATCCGTATACGATTCCTTTTGTTTCACGATATATTACTTGGCCGACATTCAATCCACTGATATCTCCATATCTGATTAATCTCGTTCCCGACAAGTTCGCCTTTACTCGTGCCCATAGGATAGGATCCGATAAGACTAGCCACTTAGTCATATGCTTGCAAGTGTTTGGATGCTATGCTACCGAGAGGGCCCAGAGATATCTATCCAACTGTTGGACGAACAAATCCCAGTCTTGAAACATGCAATCCAACAACCTACCATTGGAGAACCTGAAAACCACCTTTATAATCACCCAATTACGAAGTGACGTTTGATGTCCACAAAGCACTCCTCCGATAAACGGGAGTAACATAATCTCATGGTCTAAGGAAACTATATTTGACATCTATTTAATTTGAGTCTTGTCCAACATATCATCTCCCATGATACAAACTTCGTTTATCAAGTGATTCATAAATCCTTGGTTAGGAAACGTCTAACCATCACTTGATCAAACGAACTAGTTATAAGAGGAATACTAGGGACACATTACCGTTTATATTCCACAGATGTATTTGTTTCCACTAATTACATTTATAGCATGGATAATAAAAATTTATCATGAACAGGAAATATGATAATTAATAATCTTTATTATTGCCTCTTGGGCATATTCCCAACACTCACCACGTAATATAGCACGTCCGACGGCCGGCACACCACACATCCCAATGATACACTGAATACACTTGTAGAAAACAGGGCAACTACACCGGTTGTAGAGGCCCTTTAGTACCGGTTGTGCAACCGGTACTAATAAAGCGGGACTAAAGGGGTACCCCTTTAGTACCGGTTGTATCACAAACCGGTGTTGAAGGCCTCCACGTGGGCGTAGCACAGAGCGCGCGGTGGAGGACCTTTAGTACCGGTTGGTAAAACCAACCGGTGTTAATAGTTTCTGCTTTTTTCCCCTTTCGCATTTTTGTTTCTGTTTTTTTCTTTTCACTTATTTTTCAGGGTTTAGGGTTTCTGTTTTTTTCTTTTCGCTCATTTTTTAGGATTTCGGAGGAGATCACGTATAAAGTACTCATTACACATATAAAGTACTCATTACACATATAAAGTACTCATTACATATAAAGTACTCATTACATGGAGATCACTGCTAGTACATGGAGGGAGTCTATTTTTCGATATAGTGGAATTCACCGGATTCAGGTATGACATGCGTAAGGAAAAATCCCGCCAATTCCTCCGCAATTGCTTTTACGCGGTTTAATGGCAGGAGCTGGTTCCGCTTCCTTGCCATCTTTAAAAGAAGGAGATCAAATCAGTTATGATCGAAACTAAACACAATTGATGGTAGCAAAAATAAATTTGTGAATGATGTTTACGTACCTCTTGATTTCTTCGACTATTGACTCTCTCATTGACCTTTATGTGGATGTACTCGCAAACGTAGTATCCACATAAATGCGTCCCCTGTGGTTGTAGCAGGCACCACTATACGAGAATAGAATTCAATCAAATAATAATCAAGAGAATGATAATGGTATTGAAACTAAAATTAGAGAGATACGCGGACCTAGGTACGTAGTACTACTTACTTTGTTAGCCTTAAACTCCAGCTTATCTTTCCATTCACCGCGTTCTTCCGCGATGAACCTTCTCCAAACCCTGCCCGGCAAAGAAAATGAATTGAGGAGTTATTACTTACTTTGATATCAGGAAATGAACGAATTAAAGAGGCCGATATAGTGCGATTGAAATTACCTCTGGAGCAATACACGCACGCTTTTGTATTCATCTTGATGTCTCCTCAATGAGTCCCAGATTTCAACTTCTCCAAGATCGATTCTAATGATTAGCAGAATGAAGTGGAAACTGTGCGCACGTTTATATACGCAGTTATTCAGAGCTCATCAATTACACTTAATATCGGGAAAGCAAAATAGAATGTGTACAAGATAGTAACACTCACTTGAATTTGTAAGGAAAAAGTATTTCTTTTTTGCTACTTTGTCGCTTTAAAAACGTTAGCAAAACGTCCTCTATGTCCTGGGCATACTTTTCTACGGTGACTTCATGAATTTTATCCGGGTCAATGAACCCAATGTCCCAGATTCCATCCACTCTGCATTCACGAATCTTCATTCTGCATAATAGCGTACAAAAGAATATCGTGAGGATAATTACAGGCAATGAACAAGCTTAACTAAAGAATTAAATTACACAAATAAATAACTTACAGACAATAGCAGCTGATGATAGATTTGTCGAGGGCACGTTGATTGTACATCTGAAAAAGTTCGGAGAACTCAACCTGCACAGCATATTCTCGGAAGTAGTGCTGTTCCTTAACTCCCGCCATGAAATAGAATCTCCCTTCTTTTGCGGCGGTCATGTACCAGTTATGCAATTTCCATAACTGTGTTGTTAGAGCACTCGGATTTTCGACCAGAGGCAGCCCGGGAACATATTGATATGCTAACTCCATGATGGGATAATCTGTCTCGCCATGGATTACAACTTCTCCATGCTCGATTTCCCCGAGCAACAATATTATCAGAAGGCACAATGAGCGGGGCGATCGATTGTACTTCTTGTTCTCCGAGCTGGGGAACTTTTTTCCCGCATTTCTCTTTTTCCTCCATCTGTGAGCTATGTTGCTTGTCAATACCGCGCTCATAGTCTGAAAGGGGCCTCACTGGAGGGATATATAAGTTGTCAACGGTGCGCTCAAGTGTCTCCCTTGGTATATTCTTCAGAAGTTCCTTTACGGGGTCCTGTTTTTCCTGTTTTTTCTGTGCAAAAAATGCTTTCACATGGGCACGCGAGCTCTCTTCTAATTCCTCCTTACTCTTCTCGGTAGGTAACTTCTCAGGAGTCTTGACTTTCTTGGGTATGTTTAGATGTTTCTTGACAGGGGACCTGTCTTTCCTGAGCATAGTACCAGTCGACGTGAACAGCTTCCGCTTTGCCAAATTACTAGTGGGCGCATCAGTCGACTGACGGTACAGCGCGGGCGATGGACTCGCGGTGGGCACCCAATCGTCGGGGAAGGCGGGTGGACTTTGAGGTGGTGAATTTCTACTCAGAGGAGTCGGTGGCCTTGGCGCCAAGTCTGGAAACATGATGTATTTCTTCTTCCATAGAACGATACCAAGCTCGACTTCTCCCAATGTCTCCTCGCCTTCAGCTCTAGGAATGTCAAGATCCATTGAGTGGAATCCTGACATAACTTTTGTGACCCCGACACGAGCAAATCCAGCTGGAATCTGACCAAATGGAAGGTTGCTACAAGTTGATATGGTAAAGCATAGCCATTCGCCACCGGATAACTAATGTTCTTCATTGGCGCATGTAACTCACAATTTGCCTTCTCCGTGATATCATCCACGGGGTAGTGAGCCGCCGACGGTTCATCAACTACAGGATCTTGTAGCTGCATGGAACCCACGCTGCTTTTCCGCTGAGATGGGCAGACATCGACTGCAGGATCTTCTAGTCGCAGCTGAGATTCCCTTTGCTGGGTAATTGAGTGTAGTTGCTCCTGCACAGCATGCACCTGGCGTTCTAATTCCAAAAACCGGTCCGCCTCCCTCTTCTTACTTCTGCAATGTTTTTTATAAGTTGCAACGTCCGCCGGAAACCCTTGAAGAAAACCAACCCCGCCTCCTCTGCCTCGACATCGTCCCCAGTGTTATTTATTCCCGAGGGCGAGTGTCAGCTCGTCGTCCTCTCTATCGGGAACATATTTTCCCTCCTTGACTTGTGCTATTGCGTCTTTTAGTTTTTTTACGACTCTTGTAATTCTTTTCTTCCATTTTCCCTTTGGAACAATCAGCCCTGTGTCTGGGTGCAACACTTCCTCACGCACGAACATCTAGAACTTGGACCTATCGGGCCAGTCATCTGTCTCTGGAGTGGTCCCTTTTTGACGCAGTTCGTTTTCAATGGCTTCCCACTTAGGCAAGGCAGTCTTGTAGCCACCTGACCCCAAAGTATGGTGATCACATTAACAAGGACACACTTTATAGTTCACAATTAAGCAAGTAAATAACATATGCATATCTCAGCGACCAAAGGCTCTAGCAATACCAAAGGAAACAAACAAGAAGTACTGGACAAACAAGTAATAAGCTACAACCACTAAATACTTGCAGGATCATCCACCACACATTATTATACAGAAATATGTGAACAAGTGATGTGGTAGGTGCGCTACGCCCGTCTCCCATGCAAACTTCGCCTAGTTATTAGTTATTACCTGAAAACCAAATAAAACACAAGGATGAGTACAGAAGTACTCAGCAAGGACATTATGGAACCATATGGAATGAACATCATTAGAACTTCATTCGGGAACACACAATAGATCTGAAAACTGAACTTTGGGTTTTGGCACATGTGACGGGAACTAATCATCATGTGACAGGCAGTGTTGGCTCGGAATTTACCAACGTGTCGGCTCGGAGTTTACCGACCTGCCGCAGTATTGGCTCGGAATTTACCAAACTGCCACAGAATTGGCTCGGAATTTACCAATCTGCAACCCATGAAATTTAGAAAGAAGACACCGAGTCGGATTACCAAATAAGAACCAAGCACCTCGAAAGCACGACAAACGACACAAGGAAGCATAAAGAGGCGAGATTCGTCATGCACTTGCCTTTACCGAGGGCGGAGGAGTTGAATGGGGCCAAACCCCAATACCTGTGAGCAAGCAACCACACACAAGTCTCAGTACACGCCATGCACCACAATACAAGGAACATACAACCCTTAATCATGACACCAAAGCATCTCATCTAAGGCACACACATAAGTAGGCCGAATGACACTCTGAAAAGCAACCCGTCGCTGCCCCCTTTTCTAATAAGTTTATAATTCCAGGTAGGAAACTCGAAACCCAAGAAATGATACGTTTCTGGGTTCATTGGAGAATTATCTAGAAATCATTTCAAACTGAACTCTGATTTGGAGTTAACTAGGACATTAAGGACAAACACTAGATTGATGTTCCCAGCATTCACTATATTGATTAGCCCTCTTATGAATTTCATTCCAGTAAAATTACTCATTAAATTCGAGGAAACTAAATTGATCTAGAAACTACAAGCTATCAGCTAGCAGTACTATTTTAGTTCAGCATTTTATTAACAACGGAAGGCTCTGAAAGAAGTAGCCCAAAACACTAAGTACTCTGTTTTTCAATTATCAGAACAGAAACTTGTTATTATTGCTGAGACCAAATGGCTGCACCAAATTGAACAAACGAATACTCAAAATAACCGTGAGAACATAATCTTTATTTCATTCCACACGATGAACTTCCAGTTATGTCATCTTGACCCTCAAAAAATGATGATTTGTATGCTGTACAAGCACAAACAGCAAGAGAAACTAGCTTTGCCCTAATCCCCTCACTTTAACTTCTAATCCCCAGCCCTAAGAACCAAGGGGTCGCCATGTACAGCACATAAGAGGATTATAGAGGGTGGGGAAACTCACCCTTGAGGCTTGAGCAAGGGGATTCGGATGGGGGCAGTGAGGATAGTCTCTTCTTCTTTCTCCTCCTTTTGCTCCTCTTGTCAAATCAAGGGGTAGTGGGAGTGGTCATGGAGGATCTGGACCTGGCAGGGAGGATCGGATGGGTTCCATGTGAAGGAGGAGGCGACTAGTTGGAGAAGAGAGATGGGAGGGGCTGCTGCGTGGAGGATAAAAGAAATAGATGGAAGCACACCTTGAGGATAAGCTCTCCCTGTTCATCCAGGATAAGGCCAAAATATTCTGTTAAAGAATAAATTTCGAAATTATAATTAATCACAGCCGTTGGAACCAGATAAACCATGAAAGATTCATACGGCATCCGATTTGAGCAAGCGAATAGTCAATTTCCCGACGCAATCATGGACTCGGATCCTTGAGAAGAGTTTTGTTTTGAAAGACTAATTGAAGGTGCCGATAGAAGGCGTACAGCAAAGCCATATAATCATTTTCACGAAACCATCTTTGGATTGGATAATGGAGTGCTTCACGATAGAATGTCTCGGAGAGATGCCCCGACTGTCATCTCAGATTTAAAATTCAATAAAGACGGATAAGATGGTCATCTATGCAATGACAAGAATTGTTGATAGATGAGAAAACCCAATAAAATTACGGGGTGTGTAGAACCGTACCCAGACATTTTGAGCACGTGTTCACTGACAGAGCTATTCTCCTCCATCAGACAGCTAAAGAACTTGGAGGAGGCCTCATACCTCTCCACCTTGGCATGAGTCTGAAACATTGCTTTCAGGTCATTGATCATCTGATGAATGCCATGGTGCTCAAACGCTTTTGGATCTTTGGTCCTAAGCCATATACAACAGACTGCACTTAACTATCTCGTGGTCCTCAGAACGGGCTGCATAAATCTTCCTAACATCTTCAGCCACACTTGCTGCAGGGGCGTCACCTAGCGGTGCATCTAGGACATATAGTTTCTTGGCAGCAGTGAGGATAATCTTCAGATTCATAAACCAATCTGAGAAAATTGCTTCCATCATCTTTCAGCTTGTCTTTCTCTAGGAACCCGTTAAAATTCATGGTGGTGTTGGGATGGGCCTTTGATCTACAACATTATTTGCAAAAGGTGTTAAGACTAGGTTCATGATATTTTGTTCGTGTTAATCTAAATTACTTAAACGAACTCCCACTAAACTCAACATCTCTCTGGGTTGTTTAGTGATACACGATCCAAATCCACCACACCAAGACCGATCATCATGTGAGATGGTGTAGCTTCAGAGGCGAACATCTCCATGTTGATCATATCATCCATATGACTCGTGTTTAGCCTTTCGGCTCTTGTGTTCCGAGGCCATGTCTGTACATGCTAGGGTCGTCAAGGAAACCGTAGTATTTCCGCATGTGTAAAACTGGCTTACACCCGTTGTATGTGAACGTAGAATCTATCACACCCGATCATCACGTGGTGCTTCAAAACGACGAACTTTTGCAACGGCGCATACTAGGGAAGAACACTTCTTGATATTATCGTGAGAGATCACCTTATCATGCTACCGTCATGATCGTATCCAAGCAAAACATAAGGTGCATAAAAGGATTAACATCACATGCAATTCAATATTGTGACATGGTATAGCCTTTTCTTGTGCCTTTGATCTCCATCTCCAAAGCACCGGCATGATCTCCATCATCACCAGCTCATGCGCCATCACCATGGTTGTCTCCACCAACTATTGCAACTACTACTATAGCTACTCTTAGCAAATAAAGTAAAGCAATTACATGGCATTTAAAGTGACACGCAGGTCATACAATAAATAAGAGACAACCATAAGGCTCCTGCCGGTTGCCGTACTCATCGACATGCAAGTCGTGAAAATTACAAAACATGATCATTGCATACATCACATAATCACATCTTGGGCCATACCACATCACAAACCCTGCAAAAACAAGTTAGACGTCCTCTACTTTGTTTATGCAATTTTTACGTGGCTTCTAATGGGTCAAGAGATAGAACCGTTCTAATCTACGCAAAGCCACAACGGTGATATAATAGTTGCTTATTTTATATACCTTTAAAAGGTCTTCCATTGAAAATTGCATCTCACGATAGGAAGAGAAACAGACACCCGCCAGCCACTTATGCAATACAAGTTGCATGTCAATCGTGGAACCGGTCTCTCGTGCGTGGATGAGAAAGGTTGGTCCGGGCCGCTTCAATACCACACCATACCGTCGAGATACAAAGTGCACGTGAGAAGGTAGCAACATAAAATATCAACGCCCACAACACGTGTGTCTAATCGCACCAACATCTACGAATAGATCTAGGCTCTGATATCACTGAAGGGTCGACAACATGGAAAACAAAAAAATTCCTACGCAAACAAGACGGAATAAACCCAACACAAGATCTGATCTACAGAGGTTGGTAGCAAGAAGGAGATCGAATCTCACCCTCGAAGAAAACCGTGAGCGCTTTGTCGAGGCAGGGGTTGGCTAGTCGATCCCCGCAACTATACTTGTCTAGTCGCGAGGAGATGTATTATCCAAGCGTCGCACGAGCAACACCTCCGAGAGATCCACACGTACAGCTCGATGAAGACTCACGATCTTGATCCTGCAAGAGTTGGTGGAGAGGCTCACGAGATCAACAGCACGACGACGGACGCATGGTGGATATGGTGTAGAGATCTAGCAGGGCTTCACTAAGCATCTACTAGAGAGGAGGGAGGAGGAGGTGGTGCGGCATGGGGAGAGGGGGGACGGCGGCTTGGGAAGGAGCACTTGGGTGCGGCAGCCCTCCCCTGCCCCCTCCTTATATAGGGCCGGCGGCTAGGGTGGCTTGGCCCCAAGCCAGCCGCCCTAAGGTTACGGTTTTTGGCCGCCCCCCCCCCCTTCTTGGGCTTTTAGCCCTAGCCCGCATGGGCCCTGGGCATGGTGCGGCTGGCCCATGTGCCAGTCCACCATCCCTTTATTCATGTGGGCCCCAAACACTTGTGGACCCCACTTCTAGACCCCTCTAGAACCTTCTAGAATATTCCGGTACTCCATCGTAAAAAATTCCCGAAACCTTTTCGATACCTCCGAAAACCACTTTCCTTATATGAATTTTATTCTCCGGACCACTCCGGAACTCCTCGTGATTGTCTGGGATCCTATCCAAGACTCCGATTCAATATTCTTGCTCACCATCATTTATCTTGAGCCCTAATTACATCGAACATTAAGTGGTGTGACTCTGCGGGCTCGCGAATATGTCTTATTAATAGCGGGACCCGGGATACCCTATTAATTCCTACATATTCGACGAAGTACTTTACTAGTCGAACCACAATGTTCGGGATTCAATTAATCCGTATACGATTCCTTTTGTTTCACGATATATTACTTGGCCGACATTCAATCCACTGATATCTCCATATCTGATTAATCTTTCTCCCGACAAGTTCGCCTTTACTCGTGCCCATAGGATAGGATCCGATAAGACTAGCCACTTAGTCATATGCTTGCAAGTGTTTGGATGCTATGCTACCGAGAGGGCCCAGAGATATCTATCCAACTGTTGACGAACAAATCCCAGCTTGAAACATGCAATCCAACAACCTACCATTGGAGAACCTGAAAACCACCTTTATAATCACCCAATTACGAAGTGACGTTTGATGTCCACAAAGCACTCCTCCTCCGATAAACGGGAGTAACATAATCTCATGGTCTAAGGAAACTATATTTGACATCTATTTAATTTGAGTCTTGTCCAACATATCATCTCCCATGATACAAACTTTCGTTTATCAAGTGATTCATAAATCCTTGGTTAGGAAACGTCTAACCATCACTTGATCAAACGAACTAGTTATAAGAGGAATACTAGGGACACATTACCGTTTATATTCCACAGATGTATTTGTTTCCACTAATTACATTTATAGCATGGATAATAAAAATTTATCATGAACAGGAAATATGATAATTAATAATCTTTATTATTGCCTCTTGGGCATATTCCCAACACTCACCACGTAATATAGCACGTCCGACGGCCGGCAACACCACACATCCAATGATACACTGAATACACTTGTAGAAAACAGGGCAACTACAACACCGGTTTGTAGAGGCCCTTTAGTACCAGTTGTGCAACCGGTACTAATAAAGCGGGACTAAAGGGGTACCCTTTAGTACCGGTTGTATCACAAACCGGTGTTGAAGGCCTCCACGTGGGCGTAGCACAGCGCGCGCGGCGGAGGACCTTTAGTACCGGTTGGTAACAACCGGTCTTAATAGTTTCTGCTTTTTTTCCCCTTTTGCTTTTTTGTTTCTGTTTTTTTTTTTCTTTTCGCTTATTTTTCAAGGTTTAGGGTTTCTATTTTTTTTCCTTTCCGCTCATGTTTCAGGATTTCGGAGGAGATCACGTATAAAGTACTCATTACACATATAAAGTACTCATTACACATATAAGTACTCATTACATATAAAGTACTCATTACATGGAGATCACTGCTAGTACTACATGGAGAGAGGCTATTGCTCGATATAGTGGAATTCTCCAGATTCAGGTATGACCTGCGTAAGGAAAAATCCCGCCAATTCCTCCGCAATTGTTTTACGCGGTTCATTGGTAGGAGCGCTTTCCGCTTCCTTGCCATCTTTAAAAGAAGGAGATCAAAACAATTATGAAAGAAACTAAACACAATTGATGGTAACAAAATAAAGTTGTGAATGATGTTTACGTACCTCTTGATTTCTTCGACTATTGACTCTCTCATTGACCTTCATGTGAATGTACTCGCAAACGTAGTATCCACATAAATCAGTCCCCTGTGGTTGTTGCAGGCACCACTATACGAGAATAGAATTTAATCAAATAATAATCAAGAGAATGATAATGGTATTGAAACTAAAATTAGAGAGATATGCGGACCTAGGTACGTATTACTACTTACTTTGTTAGCCTTAAACTCTAGCTTATCTTTCCATTCACACGCGTTCTTCCGTGATGAACCTTCTCCAAACCCTGCCCGGCTAAGAAAATGAATTGAGGAGTTATTACTTACTTTGATATCAGGAAATGAACGGATTAAAGAGGCTGATATAGTGATATTGAAATTACCTCTGGAGCAATACATGCACACTTTTGTATTCATCTTGATGTTTCCTCATGAGTCCTAGATTTCAACTTCTCCAAACATCGATTCTAATGATTAGCAGAATGAAGTGGAAATTGTGCGCACGTTTATATACGTAGTTATTCAGAGCTCATCAATTACACTTAATATCGGGAAAGCAAAATAGAATGTGTACAAGAGAGTAACACTCACTTGAAGTTGTAAGGAAAAGTTTTTCTTTTTTGCTACTTTGTCGCTTTAAAAACGTTAGCAAAACGTCCTCTATGTCCTGGGCATACTGTTCTAAACGGTTGACTTCATGAATTTTATCTGGGTCAATGAACCCAATGTCCCAGATTCCATCCACTCTGCATTCACGAATCTTCATTCTGCTTAATAGCGTATAAAATAATATCGTGAGGATAATTACTGGCAATGACGAGCTTAACTAAAAGAATTAAATTACCCAAATAAATCACTTATAGACAATAGCAGCTGATGATAGATTTGTCGAGGGCACATGAATTGTACATCTGAAAAAGTTCGGAGAACTCAACCTACATAGCATATTCTCGGAAGTAGTGTTGTTCCTTAACTCACGCCATGAAATAGAATCTCCCTTCTTTTGCGGCAGTCATGTACCAGTTATGAAATTCCCATAACTGTGTTGTTAGAGCACTCAGATTTTTGACCAGAGGCAGCCCGAGAACATATTGATATGCTAACTCCATGATGGGGTAATCTGTCTCGCCATGGATTACAACTTCTCCATGCTCGATTTCCGAGCACAATGTTATCAGAAGGCACAATGAGCGGGGCGATCGATTGTACTTCTTGTCTCCGAGCTGGGGAACTTTTTCCCGCATTTCCCTTTTTCCTCCATCTGTGAGCTATGTTGCTTGTCAATACGGCGCTCATACTCTGAAAGGGGCCTCACTGGAGGGATATATAAGTTGTCAACGGTGCGCTCAAGTGTCTCCCTTGGTATATTCTTCAGAAGTTCCTTTACGGGGTCCTGTCTTTCCTGTTTTTTCTGTGCAAAAAATGCTTTCACCTGGGCACGCGAGCTCTCTTCTAATTCCTCCTTACTCTTCTCGGTAGGTAACTTCTCAGGAGTCTTGACTTTCTTGGGTATGTTTGGACGTTTCTTGACAGGGGACCTATCTTTCCTGAGCATAGTACCAGTCCGACGTGAACAGCTTCCGCTTTGTCAAATTACTAGTGGGCGCATCAGTCGGCTGACGGGACGGCGCGGGCGATGGACTCGCGGTGGGCACCCAATCGTCGGGGAAGGCGGGTGGACTTTGAGGTGGTGAATTTCTACTCGGAGGAGTCGGTGGCCTTGGCGCCGAGTCTGGAAACATGATGTATTTCTTCTTCCATAGAACGATACCAAGCTTGACTTTTCCCAATGTCTTCTCGACTTCAGCTCCAGGAATGTCAAGATCCATTGAGTGGAATCCCGACATAACTTTTGTGACCCCGACACGAGCAAATCCAGCTGGAATCTGACCAAAATGGAAGGTTGCTCCAAGTTGATATAGTAAGCATAGCATTCGCCACCGGATAACTAATGTTCTTCATTGGCGCATGTAACTCACAATTTGTCTTCTCAATGATATCATCCATGGGGTAGTGAACCGCCGACGGTTCATCAACTGCAGGATCTTGTAGCTGCATGGAACCCACGCTGCTTTCCGCTGAGATGGGCAGACACTCGACTGTGGATCTTCTAGTCACAGCTGAGATTCCCTTTGCTGGGTAATTGAGTGTAGTTGCTCCTGCACAGCATGCACCTAGCGTTCTAATTCCGAAAACCGGTCCGCCTCCCTCTTCTTACTTCTGCAATGTTTTTTATAAGTTGCAACGTCCGTCGGAAACCCTTGAAGAAAACCAACCCCGCCTCCTCTGCCTCGACATCATCCCCAGTGTTCTTTATTCCTGAGGGCGAGTGTCTCGTCGTCCTCTCTATAGGAAGATATTTTCACTCCTTGACTTGTGCTATTGCGTCTTTTTAGTTTTTTTATGACTATTGTAATTCTTTTCTTCCATTTTCCCTTTGGAACAATCAGCCCTGTGTCTGGGTGCAACACTGCCCCATGCACCAACATCCAGAACTTGGACCTGTCGGGCTAGTCATCTGTCTCTGAGTGATCCCTTTTTGACGCAGTTCGTTTTCAATGGCTTCCCACTTAGGCAAGGCAGTCTTGTAGCCACCTGACCCCAAGTATGGTGATATTTCTTCTTCTTAGCATTCAACTTATTTTGGGCCGATCGGGCCACACAGCGACGGCCGATTTCTTATATGCCAAAAATTCAGGCCACGCATCTTTTATCTTCTCTAGATGTCCAGTGAAATCTGGAGTTACTTTCGCATATTTTTTCCACAATCCTTTCTCCAGTTGTTGAATTGCTGGGCCATCTTCTTAAGAGTCCACTCCTTGACTTTCTGCTTCTTCTTCTCTGGGAGACCTTCCGGTAGGCTGAAATGTGTCAAGAGCGAGTCCCAAAGGAGGTCTTTAATTCTTTTATCGACATAACTTGCGCCAATGTTGGCTTTCTTCGGCTCATTCCATTCTACAATGGTGATCGGGACCATGTCCCTAACAAGAACTCTGCATTGACCTACATATTTAGTGTAGATTTCGTCGGGTTTCACCGGTTTGCCATCATTAGCAACTTTGTCGATCGACAACTTTGCACCATCTGGCAGCTTTAACCCTTGGTTCGGGCCTCGTTTAGGGACGCTTGGCTTAGATCCAGAGGGCTACAAGAAAAATGTTTCGTTAATAAGTGCAAATCAATTAATGCATCTAGTGATCAACAAGACTTAATATATATATATATACCTCGCGGAGTTTTCTAAGGGCACTTCGTCATCGTCTCTTAAATTTTCTAGCTCAAGTCCCTCACCAGAGTCGTTCAAACATTTTGCGCGAATCCGTCGTCGTCTTCACCGGAATCTTCTCCATCGAAATTAACTCCAAGGGTATTCTCAAATATAATGCTGCCATGTGATCTTCATTTTCCTCGTCTCGAATGAAGGGGACATCGACATCCTCCATACCTCAATGTCACTGCAAATTTAAACTTCTTATATACAAGAATTGATACAAAAATTGCAACAAATAGTACTTAACAACAATATTGCAACTAATTATGGAGTATTAATTTTGATTTCTAACTTTGCTAGCTAGCACAATCATCAAATAACATTGCTTTG